>JAQJVL010007451.1:0-23972 GCA_035578905.1 Stictocephala bisonia | reverse complement strand
TTATTTCCCCTAACCTCACCATTTGTATTATGTTGTATATACAATAAAAACACTTATCATTTTAATTAATTAAGATCTAAACAATCACATTGGGATATACAGTTTTTTAATCAAAACAACTACTACAATACTGCATTTGAAAACTTCCAAAATTAGAAAAATAGAGTTTAAAAATAATGCACCTATCCATAGTTAATTTTATTATCATTACGTTTTACTTATTGTACTTACTTGTAATTTAGCTTTCAATTCCTTTTTTTGTGCCATACTGACAGGCATTGCCTTTATGAGCATAATTTCTTCCCAAGTACGCTCTTCGTTTGATAAGTTTTCTAAAAGAAAATGAATTTTAGTTTTCTAGCATACTACTAAAATTCAGATCTAAACATTTTCTATTACAATAGCAATGACGACTTAACTATGTCTATGAAGTAATATTCATAATTTTGATTTCAATATAATTTAGCTGAAACACCTACTGAGTTATTTGTTTATCTGTTTGTTAATTTAGTGTAAGTAAAATAATTAATATTTACCCAGGGGTTTTGCTTTTTAGATAACTGAAACTTGGGTCAACCCATTTCAAATCTTGTTCAACGGTTTTATTAACCATTCCCTATAACTAAGCAACCATAAAATAGTGTTTGAAAAATGTAAATACCATAATGTTTTTGGAAATCCTTCTTTTAAACGGTGGTTACACAATTTAGAATGCATAACGCTTTATTACTCTATCAATTTCAAAGATACATCTCTAATCTCTATTGGTTAACATTACAATTTACTTCTTAATCAGTTTCTTTATATATAGGTTGATATCACAGTACATATATAAAACTGGTTTTTCATAAAGTACCACATGAGGCCTTCCAAACAGTTACACATTATGAACAAGTACAGCTATATTTTTACAAAGAAATGTTGTAGTCCATTTCAGGTACACCAAAACCAAATAAAAACGGTTTCGGTAAAATACTTTTGAAGACCTCTCCAAAGATTAATATTCTGACTCACTTAAATAAATAAATATATATATACTAATTACAAACAGTAAGCGCAACATAATCTCAAATTATAACTCAACAGGCATGATTACAAATAAATACCGTAAATGTAAACACAATGCATCACTGAAGAAATGATCCACAATGTGTCAATGAAGAAATGTTCCACATTGTGACAAGTCATTATTATTATCGACTCAGACATTGTCTTAACACGGCATACACTTTGAACATTTTCTGTAAGAAGTTTGATATGTACATGAAGTTTTGCAATTGCTGGATTTGATAAAGTTAAGCTCTATTTTTCACATAGTTCTACACCCTCTGTGAATAAAGAAGGAAATAATGTTATCATCCACAGCATTTTTTAAGTTCGTTTGTGTCTTTCTCTCATACTGATCTGTCATAACTCCATATACTCCGGATTAGCTTTTTTACTTTAAGGCTCTTTGAAATTCTTTAGGGGCAAAATGTTCTGTTAGTCAGTCTTTAAAATGAGATAAATTTTAATACATGTTCGTTTTTTCTCAGTGGGTTGCCTCCAATTACTGACAAATTCAATATTGACGTCTTAAACTAATTTACTTTGTTAAAATGCAATAAATAAGTGCATATGTGTATACATTTACACAAAAAATATAAAATAATATTATATACAGACATACCTATATACAATATATATGTATAAGTATCTTGAAACAAAATGTTTGTTTACAATTCAGATAGTAAGACAAGTACATTATCTATTATCAAGTTTATCAAAATGATTTTGCAATTTCAAAGTTAAATCATGTACAATCATAATAGTTTTTATACTGTTACCATATCAAATATAAAACCTTGAATTCAAAATACCAGAGAGATCCGGCATCATGGATACTTGAACTTCAGTCTGAGTAGTGCCCTGCCGGGCGGCTGTACTCTGATACACAGAACGGGTAGACATGCGTCGCTTCGTTGTGGCTCTCGTTTCATTATTGTGACGTTTACTTGTTGCTGAAAATAAGCAGTAAAGTATGTTCATCTGGTTATATTATTATTAGTTATTAGTTGTTGTGTAAAACCCAATTTTCATGGTGTGAAAAGTAGGCAATGTCAGAAAACGTCTCATGAAAGTACTACATCAGGACTAGTAGCTCAAACATTATTGGTAAGATCCTGACGGAATCCTGAAAATAAAGAATCAATAGTCAATTGCACTGAGAGTTGTGTTCATAGGGAGTATGATGCAATGCCTGTAGATAGATCAATGGATCCATGTAGTCTATATATAGTCTAATTTCACAGTTCTATTTTTCTTTTCTTTACACTATTAATCATACCATAAGCACCTCTTCACATTGCACCTTCATTCGTGAGACAAAATACACCTACTCATGAGACAGAAAGAATGAAGGGGGAGGTGAGAGGTGCTGCCTGCTATCTTTACTGAACAAGATATCACTGAATTAAGAGTATTACAGTACAAGATGAGTTGTGAAGCAAGGCTGAACTTCTCCAGCTACGAAAGTAGCTATTATTAATATTACCAAGGGAGAGGTTAGAGGACACCAGTTAACTAACTAGGAGAGATAGGGCATTAGCCAACTAACTAACTCAATTCTATTGAAACAAACAAAAAGATAGCATACATAAAATACAAAAGGTACAAATTTTGGATGGACATGACATCTTTTTCAGGTGCGAAACGAGACTAACTAGAGTATAATTATCAATGGTCACAATGATTAGTGTGAGAGGCAAATGAAAAAAAACACAAAATTAACACAAGCCCTCTCTAACACTTAACTTGGGGACCAATGGCTTAAAGGTGACTTTTGATCCACCACAAGTAACCGGGAAGGTTGGCTGCACCCAAGGACAGAATCCCTCACTGGTCACCCATCCAACAAACAGCCACGCTTTATATTGCT
This sequence comes from Stictocephala bisonia, assembly GCA_035578905.1. Lineage (NCBI taxonomy): Eukaryota > Metazoa > Arthropoda > Insecta > Hemiptera > Membracidae > Stictocephala > Stictocephala bisonia. The sequence goes on along the minus strand of JAQJVL010007451.1, from coordinate 21,055 downwards.
TGACGCCATTATTTTTCAATAACTCAGAACCCTCTGGTCAAGGCCACTGGCAGTTCTAATGGTTACTTTCAATACAGAACGATTTTTCAATTATCATAATGATAAGACAGTTGTTGAATAAATATAAAGAGATACTTAAAAGCAATTTTTAGTAGTATGCTTGCAACTTGTGCTGGTTAGCAATTTTCTGATGCTGGATAGGGATGTATTTAAAAACCAGACTTGTAGTCCATTTTCAACTTTTTGTCTTATATATTTTTAAATCTCCAGAAATTACATAAAAAACTCCTGAACTGGCATGACCAGCTTTCCTCTCAGAGTTCGTTATTTATATGTAGTAAATCACTCTGGACTGAGGAGGGTAAACACAGTTTGTCAAATTGAATCATAATATTTGTGCATTGTTTACTAATATTGTAATAAATCTGTATGTAATTTTTGCTTGTATTGTTTATTCTTAAATATGTTGCACATTACATTTTTCTATCAGAACTATACTCTAGATATTTCATTTGTATGCCTAAGCATTCAAAATGAACAACTTTTAATATCAATATTAAAAGTGAAATGAAATGTCCAGTGTTAACTTTCATTGACTCTTCTACCGCAAAGACTTCTAATGACGAGGCCAACTCTAGTATGACAGATCGTTCAGAGGTTAGACATTCTGCACATTTCCTCTGGCAAAATTTAAGTTGTGCACATAACTAACATTTAACATACAATGTTTGGAACTACAGTAACTTAACAACTATGAAGACGCTGAAGTGTACTTTCAATGCAAAATAATAAAAAAACTACAGAGAGAAGTTTTCATAGTCAAGGAATATAAAAATTCTTAATTATCAGCTTGTTTTAATGAGAATCCTGAATAGAAAATTTTAACTGTGGATGATCTTTTTAGTTTATTTCAGGATGGAGTAAATATTGTCTAATGGCCGTCAAACAGGTTAAAATGAACAATGCACTAAACAAACCAGATTGTTATCTACCGGCCAGCATACTGACTGGACTTGGTTAGTTGTTAAACAAATAAATATCTTCACTATAAGTTAATGTAAAAATCAATTGATTATAACGAAAGGAAGGTGACAAAAATAGATCAAATACGTTACCGGCCCTATTTTGTTTGCTAGGGAGAAGTGTAGCAATACGATGTGGGTCTCGCTGCAAGACCTCTAAATCAACATCTCCACCAGGGTAACTTTCTTGGTAAAATTCTGCACCTGCTTCTTCCCAACCAGTACCTCTTGATGAGCGTTTCTTTCGGTCACCCCCAGACATCTTGGCTGAAATAAAATTAGCAATTTATTTAAATCTGTTAGTTAATAATAAAAAAAATTATTATTTATTTTTCAAGCAACTGATACAATTTACAAGTGCTTCAAATATAAAAACATTCATGATAAAGCCCAATTCCTCATAAATATACAAAAAGATATGATTAATTAATTTATAGTATAAAAGGTAGCCTACCTTTATACAATTGTTTTCGTTCTACCATGATTATTACCAAGGAAGAATAATTGATTTTTTATTATATTCAAATGAAAACTTTTAATTCATAATAAAAAAGATACTAATAAGGCTACTCCAATGAATTTAGGCCTATTTTACCAAACTAATATAAAAAAACATACCTAGCATCGTTATTTCAATTAAACTAGATGTTGGCCAGGTCATTAGATGTGTTTTTATTTTGAGTGATTGTGCAAATTATGACAATATTTCTTGATACGGTACTAACACTAAAGTGAAAGCATAAACCTAATAATCCAAGTTTTATGCCAAAATATGTTAAAACAGACACATTGACAGTGTCAAAGTGACTCATTTAACCATGGAAACGTAACAAGAAATGTAATAGGTGGTTGGTTTGTCACTGTGTTGTCTGATATCATAAAAAATCAAAAAGTACATAACTTTTAGGTCTAGTAGAATTTATCATCGATAGCTGACTGTCAGAGCAAAAAATTATGAACACTCAAGTATGAAACATCACTGTAGAGAAACTAGTTGCACCATAAATAAAAATTACAATAACATTCTCTCTGTTTATTGCTGCCTTTTGGAGTCTAATGGGACATTTTTTATCTTAGTTGCAGGTAGAATAAAGAGTAGCCTGGTTTTTAATAAATTTAACCGAAACATTAACTTTGAAAAGATTTCCAATAAAAATACTGGTAATAATGCACTTTCTAGACACTTCTGAAAATACAATTTCTTGTTGAAAAAGTGGTGAAATATCAGTTTATATCACTTAAGAGTTTGATTTCAGCCCCTGAAGATGCGGTTTTTTACCAAAAATTAAAAAACTAGGCCTAGTTTTTAAGTTAGTGAAAAAACTTTTTGAAAATCTGCAGGCCTATTTTTTAGCTATTTTTTTCATTTAACTTGTTTTTTAGCACAGATTATGAATATGTAATTGGTTTCTCAATAAAATTACTTAACCAACTCACTTTTAACTTACCTAACGTAACTTATCGAAATAGTCTATTTACTCAACAAAAGTATGTTAATTTGCATTACAGTCGGGTGCAAATAATTGTTGCATACTTAATAATTGGAAATACAAGTCGAGAAATAATTGTTGTAAACCAAAATGGTTATTAAATTCATATTCAGTCAAATTGAACAAAAATTATTTTAAAAATCACAAAAAACAATCAAGATAAATAAAATTTTAGAATTTAAAAATTCCAAATTTAGGATTTTTTATTTTGTTTGTACAACAAATTATTTCTCAGAAAATATAGACCTGATATTGCCAATTGATGATAAAAAAGTCAGATTAGCGAAGTGTCTAGAAACTGCATAGGCCTTCCGGTACATAGCCATTATGTGCTAGTATATCAAATAATTATCTTAATACCAAAACACCTTTTCCAATTATATTGAAACTTTCATAGATGATTTATCAACTCCTTTACTAAATTATCCTAGAGTTAATAGTGAAATTTTATTTATTGACAAAATAACAATGAAAGTCAACTTCAACCAACGTTAATAATAATAAGTAATAGGCCTAATTGATAAGGACTACTAAATTGAATAAAAATTCGTTTTGTACATCAAAATATCATAACTTCAAAAGATTATTAAACATTTTCTTAAAAAACTTGTGTGAATTTAGGCCTAACTTGTGTAGATTGATAATCAAACACAAGGTAGTGTGCAGTGGCACGTGTAATAGCAGTAGCAACCAGAGCAATCAAAATAAAGTGGCGATGCCGCGGTGAGGTTTAATTGTACAATCCAATTACAACTAAAAAACATGCATAAACAGGATATATCCTGCTTTGAGTTAGGACTTATTGGGCACTAAGGCGTAATGCACACAAAAAATTAACCGGTGATTCATGCAACTTAGCCTATAGACATTAAAATTAAATTTAGATAGATGTATATCCAGTAACAGAATATAAATTGTTGGTAGATACCTTAGATCTGTCTGTTGAGTCGATTTATGATATTACATTAGATTAGGACTAAGGTAGATTCCATGAATCCTACACCTTGACCAGGAGAAAAGTTTCCCATTTTGAGATAAATAAATCTAGCTTCATAAACCAATGTACTACATCGCTATGCAACTACATCACATAAGTTTGAAATAAATATTTAATAAAGAGATGCACACTTGTCTAGACAGTAGATTCTTTGTCTATTTCATTCCTTCTCACTAAATAATCATGTACACTACATGGTTATAATAAAAACACGTTAAACAACAAATTTATCTTACATAAATTACCGATAATTTTTTAAGTATAAATATAGAGTAATCCAAAATATGAAGACTAGTTATAACACAAACAAAAGTAACACCATGAGCATTTATTTTTATAATTATAGCTGCCTCAGCTTTTGGCTTATGTGGGCGGGTGGGTCGTCCATCAGTACAAAGCAGACGGTTTTAAGTCATTTAGCTATCCATACGGGAACTTTTAATGTTAGCCAAGTTACAAAATACTATAACAAACACTTTTGGATTTTATTAGAGTTGAAGTACTTTTCAAAGGTTTCTTTTAGTTCTAATTTTTTAAGAATTCAACAAAAACGAGTTGGTAGGTTTTATTTTAACGAGTTAACTAATTTTCTCATTACAAATTATCCTATATATAAAACAATCGGGTCATTTAGTTCACTCCCTTTCTGAACTTATTACTTGACCGATTTTGATGAAATTGTTTTATTCAAAAGATAATTTTTATTTCTAAGTCGTAATGGAACTAGATTTTTGAAATTCTGATAGCTTTTTGTCCTATACGGCGTAAAAGTTGCAATGTTATTCTTATGGAGATTAATTTTAATTGACCATCTGGTGGCAAAAACAAATGTTAAATGGTCCAAATAGTTTGTTAAGTTAATCATGTAGGTAAAATATCAAGTTTTTTACACAGTTTTATTAACCGTTCAGCAAGTTACAAAATAATATACAGGCCAAGGTAGAATTAAGTGATAGAACATGTTAGAATAAGATAATAACAGAGAACGATAATTATTGAGGTCAGTCATTCGGCACCTCAGGAATAGTTCAAAATGTTTAATATTAAACTTGCTTGATTAAAGCATGTTTATGGTAGTTCAAAAATGTCTTGAGGTAGCCGTGGTTTTAGGCGGAGTGTTCTGATGTTGGTCGGATGTCCTATGTTGAAGTGTTGTACACCACTTACAGATGGAAGCTTCTTAAATGATTGTTGAGTCGATTTTTTAATGGACTGATGAACGAGAACAATTCCAAGTTCATGATGAATCTGGGTATTACGCACATACCAAGGGCACTTCAGTATGAGTCGTAAAACTTTATTTTGAAATACCTGCAGTTTCTTTAATGCTCTTTCTGAGGCAGTGCCCCAAACTTGACAGCCGTACAACAAAAGTGGTCGTAGAATAGTTTTGTAAATAAGAAGGCCGTTTTTTACAGACAGAAATGACGATTCTTTTATTCAGTCCGGTGGTAGAAGTATTAGCCGCTAAAAGCGTTGCCCAGGGTACGCCCGATCGGTTCTTTCTCAATGAGAATCTTCCTTATGTCTTTGAAACTCGATCTTCGGGGAGGCTCCTTCTGTGTACCCCAGCTTATTCCGGAACAAACAGGTTTCAGACCAGGAAAAGCATGCGGTAACTAGGTCCTCAACCTTACACAGCATATAGAAAATGGCTTTGAAAAGAAACTCATAACCGGAGCAGCGTTTATTGACCTATCGGCAGCATATTTATTTATTTATTACTTTAAAGTGAGTACAAAATCAAGGGCTCACCAAATTACGCAAAACTTGTCGGTGAGGTCCTATAGTAAATAAGAAAGAAAAAAAAGTAGTACAAAAAATACATTCATATATGCTTATATATTTTTTATAGTGTTATTTATTAGTAATTATTGGCGGTTTAGGGCAGGCACCTATTTTACAAAATAAAAAATGATACGGTTAACAACCAGAAACTGCTGACAAAGCTGTACTCCTTTACAAAAGACTTCCACCTGACTAGCGCAATCAGAATGATTCTACAGAACAGAAGGTTCTACGTAACACTTCAAGGAAGGAAAAGTCGGTTGAGGGAGCAGAGAAATGGCTTACCGCAAGGTAATGTACTTTCCCCACTACTCTACAATGTATATACAGACGATCAGCCAAAACCTAATGGGACTAGAAGTTTTATTTACGCTGATTACACAGTAAGCACGGCCCTAGGAAAAATGTTTGAAGATGTAGAAAAAAAGATCACTGAATCTCTGGAAGCCCTACTATGAGCAAAATCTGTTAAGACCAAGCCCTAAAAAAACTCAAGTTTGTGCTTTTCATTTGAAAAGTAGAGAAAAAAGGAGGAAGCTAAAGATCGTTTGAGGTGGTGTAACTTTGATACACTCAGAGCAGCCTAGGTACTTGGGAGTCAAACTAAATAAAATAAATAAATTCTTTATTGCATGAATACAATTAACAATTGTGTTGCAAAAGTCAAAATTTCTTTTAGCCCGAACACTCACACACAATCGGACACATTCATACATACATCCTGCACATGCATCATACATTCACACACTTGACACCAGAATTGCATGATAGGGTGTTTACTGATTGTCCCAGCGGCTGTGAAAGAATTCTTCAACTGAATACTAGATAGGACACTAACGTTCAGAAATCACTGCAAATAGCTGAAGGGTAAAGTTTGTGTCAGGAATAAAATCCTCCGTAAACTGACTGGGTCAACATAGGGTGCCTGTCCTGAGGTATTAAGAACAACAGCTATGGGCCTATGTTTTTCAGCTGGAGAGTATTGCGCTCCGGTTTGGGGAGCTTCGGCTCATGCTAAGGAGGTTGACGTCTCTCTCAATGAGACGGTCAGACTTGTAACAGGCTGTTTGAAACCAACCCCCATTCACAAATTATACGCAATGGCGGGCATAGCACCTCCCCATATTAGAAGACAAGTGGCATCTGAAAAAGAAAAACTAAAGCAGGAAACAGATCCAAGACATCCAATGTTCAACCAAGTAATAGTGCCACAACGTCTACGTTCTCAAAGGAGCTTTCTAGAAAGATGCAGGCCATTGGAGACCAATGCAGAAACCAGGCGACTCTCCTTATGGGAGGAGGAAATCCCCCTAATATCGAAGTTTACGGCAAAGGAAGAACTGGTACCTGGGCACTGGCTTCCATATGATGAATGGTGGGCTCTTAACAGATTAAAGACGGGCGTCTCAAGGTGCAAGAGTAACCTCAAGAAGTGGGGATATGTAGATGAAGACAAGTGTGACTGTGGTCTCACCCAAACCCCGGAACACCTTCTACTGTGCAGAGACATTGGCACAACTTGTCTAGAGGACGATATTTTTAAAGCAAATGACAAGGCTATTCAAGCTGCTAGATTTTGGAAGAAGATGATTTAATCAATCAGTCCGGACACGAAAAGTAAGTAAGTAAGTACAGACAGAAATGATTTCTTGTTTATTAATGGAAATAACTTTGACAATCTTACATAAGCAAGGTTAAGTTTCTTATTTACGTGGAATTTCCAATTTAGTTTACGATCATAATAAACGCCTAAATATTTTAGCAGCACAGCAAAATACCAAGTTAATTATAAAAGAGCGAATACATATCTATCTGTGTGTTTGTTTATCATCAGCCGTTAAATAAAATTAAAACATTTTAAATATGCGTAGTAATAACATAGGTTGCTTATAGTTATTATACTATAAATATAGTTAAAATCAAGTAATTTTTTCAGTTACATATTATAATGTATAAATGTAATATAATGATTTGTTTGTGGGGTGCTCAGTAATTATTGCTTTCAATCCCTCAAAACGTTATTTTTTGTTTTATTACTTTAATTTTTCAGTGTTTAAAACTTATACATAAGCCGTAATTATTAACGAATTGAAAAGTGAAATTAATTTATAATAATATAATGACAAAACACCGAATAAAGTAATATCATAGACCTTCTAGTAGGTATATGAAAATATAATGTAAGAAAATGCATGGTCAACGCATCATCCATTATTTTTGAAGGAGAAAAATGTTAATTAAATATTTGGAATGGTATACCCATGCCCAAACGTATTTAATTATTTTATCTGTTTACTTCAATACTTTAAGATGCATTCAATTGGCAGATTGTAGGCTTTGGACGGTTTATTAGATCCTGAGCAGTCATTATTTCTGTCATATCCTGAGAAAGTGTTAGAATATGTCAGGAACATTATAAGAGGTTTAAGTGCAGCTTCATCATTATCATTCACTAGAAAATTCAAAAATCTGTTTGGACTGTTGTAAATTAAAGAAGTCCTTTTGATGATTTTTTATGTGAAGGATTTTTGTGGCAAATTAATTGTAGAAAGCAACTGTTGCTACATTTTGACACATTAATATTGTGGTTTCTTCTCAAAAAAATGGTTAAATAGTGTTATGGAGCAGAAGTGTGTTTGCAAACGATGTTATATGAGTGTGTGGTACTGTTGTATTCTGAAGCGCATTGTTTTATGTAAACGGAAACTCCATACATGTAAGGCCCATGGAATGGTGAGCAGCTCTACCTTGAAAAAAACATCTCCACAACTTGTCCGTGGATGGGATGAAGGCTCAACTCTCAACATTGACATTTGTGTTGACAGGCAGCAAGAAAGCTAAAAACGAATAGGGGTTTTCCTACCTCTAATCACAAATGTCAATTTATCTCGGTTATTTTTTGTCCGATTGTAACGTTTTTGATACTGACAGATTGATACTAACATATTGGTAATACAATTATCTAAAAACCCGTATGCTTGGTAATTTTTTTGTATTTTTGCCGTCTAAAAATTTTAAATGGCTGCCACTTTGAAATGTTAAATTGGATCAAGTTGATATTTTTTAGAATAGGTCTAAATTATTTTAACATGCATAGCAAGTTTCATAAATATCAGTTGAGCCGACTTGTAGATAAAATTCTTTTGTGAAAAAAGAAAATGGCGGGTATCTAGTAACCGAAGCGTGTTGTTTTACCCATTGACAACTCATCACGAGATAACTCGTGACGGTCCGCCGAGGCCCAAAACCACGATCACAAGTTTACCCGTGATGTTGATAATACATAATAACAAACCATTACTTGACACTAAATAATATTATTTGTTCAATAATATGATATATTTAGTTTCTTAAGTCTTTAAAGATTACTATTCGATGGCCAGAGCTTATTATTTGAATTTATAATATATATTAAATGCGACAATAAACACATTATTTTGACGTTTCTGTATCGATGCGTAACCTTGACCTTGATCGTCGGTAGTTGACATGCATTGTTGTTTGTTTATCTGCGGTTAGTTTGTCAATTGCTATGTCGTTTTAGTTCAAAATACTAGTGTTGTGTATTATTCACAGCTGTAACTTTATAAAATACAATATAATAAGGCTCGCTGGCTCAACGAGGCAGTCGTTTGCCTGTAGATCTTCTATTAGATTAGATTAGATACACCGGGTTGTGGTCCTGTCACCAAGCTCACCGCGCCTAGACTCCATGGTCCTTTGCGCCCCGAGCCTGACGACAGTATCACAAGAGACCAGTCCCCCTTATGAAGGACATGATCTCCCCGAGTGTAGCCCTTCTAATGTCCTCTGGTTCCAGAAAAGCGGCACCCAGAGTCATATGCCTAAGAGCTCCACAATGACAAAAGATGTGTATGGAGCTCTCCTCATCCTCCTCACAGAGCCTACATGTGGAGTCCTCTGTTAGGCCCATTATCTTCATATGTCTGTGAAGAAGATTATGTCCGGTCAGCATTCCCGTAACCACCTCACCTTGGCCCGGTTACAGCTCAGCAGATCTCTGCTGTACCTGCGATCCGGTCCTTGGATAAGTGCACGAGACTGCCTGAGCCCGGACTCGGTCCTCCATCTGCCATCGTGTTCATCGGAGGTCCACCTGTCAATTCTTCTTTTTACCTTTTGAAAAGGAATACCAAGTGCCGGCTCCGACCCCAGCAGAAGGCACTCTCCTAGCCAGTGCATCGGCTCTCTCATTTCCATCAATACCAGCATGCCCAGGGACCCATATGAGTCTCACCTGTTTACGCTGGCAAAGAGTTTCCAGGATCCCCTGGCACTCCCATACCAACTTAGAGCTGGTACGTGGTGCCATGATCGCCTTTATCGCCGCCTGGCTGTCCGAGCAGATGGAAACTACTCCTCCGAAGCCACATAGACGCATTTCTTCTTATGTGGCTGTCATGATAGCCATCACCTCCGCCTGGAAGACGGTAGCATGGGCCCCCAGGGGTACAGACAGAACCTTCCGTGCCCCCCTCCCGTACACCCCCGCACCCGCACCTTCTTCTATAAGTGAGCCGTCTGTATACCAGACGCTTCCTTTGACTTGTGCGGGCTCGGTACTCCCCATCCACTCATCTCTGCTTGGAAGGAAGGCCCTAACCCGCCTGTCAATGCTGTACTTAGGTACCATTAAATCTGTTCCCATCGAAATCAACTGGTCCAGACCAATGTCCCTAGATAACATTTCCCCATGGAGTCCTGGTTGGCCAGGCAACCAGCCACCAGTCGTCCTTATTCTAAAGGCCGCTTTACAAGCCTCCCCTTTTAAAAACAGATCCATTGGGTGGAGCCCAGTGAGGACCTCCATCGCCACCATCAATGGGGTTGTTCTGATTGCGCCTGTAATTCCCAGGCACGCAATTCTCTGACATATGTCTAATGTTAGCCTTGCACTGTTCTGTGCCATGGCCGGCCACCAGACAACTGCCGCATAACATAAGGAAGGCTGAAGTACACTCGTGTATAGCCAGTAAACCATCTTGAAGCCATTCTGAACTTCCTGGCTTTCTCCTGAAGGTGCTTGATCCAGTTCAGTTTAGCATCCAGGATAACCCCCAGATACTTAACCGACCCTGTAACTCTTAGCACCATATTTCCCATAGTGGGCATGTATAGGCCATCCAGCCTCTTCTTCCTTGTGAAGAGTACAAGTTCTATCTTCTTAGGATTAACAGAGAGTACCTTGTCCCTACACCACCTTTCTAGGTATCTCAAGGAGGCCTGGACGATGTCTGACACCGTGCTGGCAAACTTACCAACGCCCAGTATACACAAATCGTCGGCGTAAGCCTGAGCATATACCCCCATCCCGTTCAGCGTCCTTAGCAGGTCATCAACCACCAGGGACCACAGGAGAGGGAAAAAGACACCCCCTTGGGGGCAGCCGCTTTCGACTACAACCTGAACCGACGTTTCGTTCAATGTTGCCTTAACCATTCTGCTGCGTAGGTAGGCTTCAATCCATTTGGCAATGATGTCCTCGACGCCAGTCCTAACGACAGCAGCTATCATAGACTTCAGGGAGACATTGTTGAACGCCCCCTCCATGTCCGTGAAGACACTCACGGCTAGCTCCTTCTGCCGAATCGTCTCCTCAACTCTCGTGACGAGTCTATGAAGAGCCGACTCTGCAGATCTCCCAGCCATGTATGCGTGTTGATTTGTATGGAGCGAGTTATCTCTCAATACCCCGTCCCTCATATGCCTATCGACCAACATCTCCAATGTCTTTAATAGAAAAGACATGAGGCTGATCGGTCTAAAATCTTTAGGCCTGGAATGTGTACCCCTTCCAGGTTTGGGGATATAGACCACTTTTACGGTCCTCCACAGCCTTGGGATAAAACCCAAGGCCAGGGAAGCCCTACATATTGTGGTCAGGTGGGGTAGGAGCGACTCCAGGCCCCTCTGTAAGAGCACAGGTAGGATGCCATCCGGCCCAGCACTCTTGAAGGGGGCGAAGCACTCAACTGCACACTTAATCTTTTGCTCTGTGACAACCTTCTTTGCCTCACTCTAGTGTCCCCGTGCGAGGCCCCGGTACAAGCCCGCCTCACCAAAAGGGGGGGGGGGGCTCACCGCTGGTTCCTCGACGGATCCCGGAAAGTGAGTCTCAAATAAAAGTTGCAAAGTCTCTTCTTCTGATCTGGTCCACTCCCCATCCTCTTTAATGAGGGGTCCCAGTCCTCCCCCAGGGTCCTTAGCCAACACTTTGTGAAGCCTAGACATCGCTGAGGCCGTCTCTATAGAGGTACAAAAGTCTCTCCACAATATCCTGGAGAATCTGCGAACCTCTCGTCTGTAATTTCTTTGGGACTCACGCTAGGCCAGTCAGTCATCATCACTACCGGATCTGTTGGTCTTGCCGAGGAGCCTTCTGGTTCTCCTTCAATGGACCTCTAATTCTTGAGTCCATCTCCGGCTTCCAGCATCCCTTTGTGTAATCAAAGGGCAGTTGTTCTCATAAGAGGTGATGACGGCCTCCGTAAGGAGTGCCACCTTCTCCTCAAGGTCCTGTCCAGATTGAATCTGGCCTTTAGGAATCAGATCCAGTCTGTCAGACAGTTCCACCGAATAGGAAGCCCAGTCTGTCTGTCTGGGATTCCTGTACACCCTCAGTGTTGTCTGGCCCTCAAGCACAAAGCAGATGTGTCTGTGGTCCGACAACGAGGGTTCCTGCGAACTCAATGAAACATTGAGGATGAGGCCATAGTTATGTCTATAACCTCCCTCCTAATGATGTTGGAAAAGGTTTGGAGATTACCCTTATTGAGTACCAAAAGGTCGGTCCCTCCCAGGTATTCTGCAAGAGCAAGGCCCCTCTCGTTCGTGTCACTGCTACCCCAAACCTCGTTGTGAGAATTGGAGTCACAGCCGACCACTAGCTCAAGGTTCCCACTCCGGCAGTAATCCACCAACGCCACCACCACTATTGATGGTGGGAGGACCGTCCTATCGTATGGGAGGTATACCGATGCAACCACCAGTTTTCTCCTTACTGTTTCGTCGGCACTGGTGGCGCAGTGCTGTAACCCAGCTACATGGGGACAAAGTGTTTGGGAGATTGTAGGCGATAGGTTGTATGCTCGGTCCTCTTAATACCGACATGGCGTCCGCTTGGTGGTTGCTATCGGCGTGGACACTACTAGAGAAGTCTGGGGTGTCCATGTTGGGTGGTAATCATTGTGCGGATGTTGTGTGGGGGAGATAACTGAGTATCAGGCTTGTCAATTAGCTGAAAATCAGACCAGCACTACGTGGTTCGGATTCCACGTAAAGCTGTAGGTCCCTTAGTTGCCCTGGCTGTTGGGCTATTAATAAATTGCCCTTTCTGAGGAACAGTTGAACTCAGTTAGTAACCAGACTACACTCATCCTACACTCATAAAACCATTCATATTCGCCTTAAAATACGCACAACGTTGTGTCGACGTCTCATTTGTAAGAATCTTGTAAGAATCTTACGCCATTGTCCTCCTGCAGTTTAATTTCCACTGCAACCACATCTCCCCCACAGAATTCCGGTATGAACCAACTATCTACGCCTGCAACCAAAACGGCCGTCCGCGGTTTCAGCCCACCCGATCCCCCATAGAGCTTATATGTAAGAATGTTAAGACCGTTAGTACAGTTATCCCGAATCTACGGTTCCTGAATCAGAGCAACATTAACCCCTCTATCTCTTATAGTTCTAGCGAGTATAGTAGAGGCCTCAATACTATGATTGAGGTTGGCTTGTAGAAAACTTACCATTTCCTCCACTCCAGCGCCTTGATTCTCGGCCCCCCTCTTCCTCCGGGTAGCCCAAGCCTCTTCTTGTCTCTACCGTCGAGACGGTAGCTTTCCCTGAAACTCAAACAGAGAGAGTTAGTGCCTAAAATGTCAAGCCCTAACCCTACATCTATCAGAGTACTTATCATCTTATTGAGAGGAGTTTCCTGCGGGCAGCATTACCGTAGCCATGCCGACTCCGCGGTATAGCTTCCTCTGCTGAGCTTCCATGACCTTCAGTGAGGCAGGGTCCACCGTGACCCCAAGTCTCACACCCGTAGGTGTCTCCTTGCGATCCAGTGTCCTCCACAACTCAGTCTGGAGGCCTGGGTTAAGATGAGAAAGTCTTTTCAGGTATGTCTCTGTACTCGCCGGGGGACCCGGGACCCAGAGAAATACCTTCTTGAAGCTAGGAACTGCATCCATACCTTTACCAGTACGGATCCCTCCCATAACTTGATCTCAGGAGTTATGGTCTTCACACAGTCCACAGTGGACTGGTCTTCGCAGACAACCACGACAGCACCCTTCGACAGGTACATGTCTCGGATTCTCGGCAGCCAGTCCCCACCAAAGAGCCTGTCCACCTCCGAGCCCACGGGTACCTGTAAATCTCGAAGCTGCGCCTCCTGATCTATTTTAGTCAGAGGGAAACCCTCTCTTACAATTGCCACCCTCAGGCCAACCTCTGCCACTCTGGTATAGGAAGCCTATGGGCGCTTCTCTTCTTTTGAAGATTTAGGAGGGGTTCCCTGGGGCCTATGTTTTTTCCTAGGTTGACCCTGGGTCCCCTCTCACGTAGGGGAGGCTTTTAAGCCTGGTTGGTCCGACGAATCGTCCCTACCACGCTTAGTGCCGGTTTTCCGGGCCTCAGCAGGGTTCTCTGACGTGCACTGTAGGTCACCCCCAGCGCCCGTCTGGTTCCCCGTTGCCTCCGGTACCAGATCTCCGGCTTTTGCCCTCCTCATCACTGGGCCGTTTTCTCTTTCCCGGAGGAACTTCCAGTGTTCCAGGACCAGGTTTCCCCGGATACTGGGCCACTGACGTCCCCTCCCCCTTCTCCCCTAGATTCAGCGAGTCCACGCATTTCTGCAGGGCTTGCACCTCTAGGGAGGGAGGGTGTGGAGAGGATGAGACTCTTCATCCTCGTCTATAAGAGTCTGAGACTCACGCGCGAAGGCCTCAAAGGCCTCCTGCGTGTTCCTAATGCTGCCAGACTGGGCAGGGTCCGAAGACTCACCACCCTTGTCTGCCTCCACCACTGAGCTGGGCTGCTCATTCACCTCTGGCACTTCAAAACTATTTCTTCTGTCCTTGTGTCCATTTTCCTGTAATTTTTATGTATTTGTGTGTGTGTCCGTTTTTGAAATCCCAAGGGCCATCCATACTCCTTTTGCCACCTCCTCCCGTGCATATCCACGCCCCCACGGACCCCTGTGGCCTAGGAAGTGCCCCCCTAGCCCGTCTACACGTTCCCATCCAGTCACCAACTGGCAATGTAAACAGGTTCGGGATTTTCGCCAGCTGATAGGGCAGCCACCACATGCTGGTAAGGCCAGGTCGGGCCCCTGTACTATCTGGCAGCCTGGTGTGCCATCCCGGTTTTAACAACTGTACCCTCAAGAGCCCTAGGGTCATAGTACCCGCAGTTTGGTGGCTTCATTCCTACTTCTGGCCCCTGAGACAGTGTCATGTACTTATATGAGTTGGGTGTGGTGTTGAGTTCAGGGTCCGCGGGCTCACTGCTCCCGCCAACTGCCCCTATCACCTATAGGGCTCTTGTGTGGTGGAACAAGGCTTTTCAGAGCTCGGCAAGTAAAATGCTTGCTAGTATCCAAAGACAAGCATGCTTAATTATCACAATTGCGTTTTCAAGCACACATACGGCATCACTCAAGTAGGTGGAGGCTAAGAAGGTAGCGTACAAACTGAATAGTGTAGGCAAACTCAAAAGAAGCGCCTATGAGGCAGTCTGAGGAGCTAATGGTACGATCTACCAGGCCGAGACCTTTGCCATCCTTGTCTGCGCCCAACAGAGGCTAGCAAGATAGGTCAGGGGCAAACAGATCTGCATTATGTCAGACAGTCAAGCCGCTCTTAAAGCACTTGACTCCTGCAAATCCACCTCAAGATTCACTAGGGAGTTTTCAAACTTTGTGTGCCTTGACCCACCTCAATAATGTCCAATTGAGGTAGGTTCTAGAGCACAGCAGCCTCACAGGTAACAAAGAGGCTGACCTCCTAGCTAAGATGGGAGCGAGGACTCCATTGGTAGGACCCGAACCAGTATGTGGCATTGGACCAATGCCAAGACTGAAATATTGAACCTGACGATAAACGCCACTTAAGTGAATGGCAGCGGTTTTACAGCCAGGTCTTTGCAAAAATCTCTGGTGAGGACCCAATCCTAAACTTACCAAATCACTCACCGCCATGAATTGGAAATACATCAGGTTGGTGATGTGTATATTAAAACTGGACGCGGCCACTTCAGGAAACATCTGGCAAAGATTGGTATCCATAGAGAAGACACCAGTTGCCAGCTTTATGGTGGGGTCTTGAATCTGCTGAACATCTACTGAGTGCCAAGCTCAGGGAAGGAGAGTATTCGGGGACTAGCTCTCAGAAGAAAGAATGTAGCTATTCTGGGGAAAAAGATTTTAGAGCTGACTTAGCCGCTTGGAATAGGTACTCCATTCTAGTAGGCAATAATGGAGCTCAATAAATTTAAGTTCAAAGTGCAATATAGGAACGGCCTTAGAGCTTTCCTTCCACTAATCTTGTGGACGAGAACTCAGGCCCATTACATTAGATTTTGACTGCTTTGATGTTCTGTTTTTTATCTGTCAATGGAATTGAAACAAATTAGCTACTAGACCACACAAAATTTCCTTCCTGAAATTATTCAAACGAAGGCCATGCCGAATGTACCAGGATTCATCCACAACTAGGTTTACATTGAAAGTTAATTTATTTTGATTACAAGTCTTTTTCGAGATTTAAATGTTCTATGTTACTAACCTATTTTAATTTACATCCTCAAATCTTTAGGATGTTTCTACCCTCAACATGTTCCTACACTAAATTGTTGTTTAATTATTATTATCTGACTCAAAGTATTAGAGAAAAATAAGCTCTTTGTACTTCGCAATTTATAGATTAATTTCAATGTACACAACATGGCTTGGGTATTAGTTTCTTTGTTTACTATTTGCTATGCAAGTGGGCACAAATCTATTCCGTGCTCTTTGCATGTTTTTGATATTATTTTGACTAAGAAGACACTATCAAACCTCAGCTTCTCACTTAAATTATCATTATCTAAATACAAGTTATTCCATAGCAATTAAAAATCAATGTGAACTGAGCAGGTAACGTACACATAAGCGTTGTCCAGTTTATGAAAGAGAAGTACAGAGATCAGAACAATTTATCACATTACAGTAGAAGTCCATTAGTCCGGCATCCAACAGTCCGGAATGCCTGATAGTCCGGCATTGCTCCGGAAAATTGAAAAAATTTTGGTTTTCTCCAAAAGTGTGTCTTTAAAGCAAATAAAAACGCTCGAGAGCTATTCGGTAGTGTTAGGGGTAGTTCGGGATCATCCGGAAGCGCTCAGTACTATTCAGAAACCGGCCGGCTAGTCTCAGCTGTCACAACAAATACAGGTGCAGTGCAGCACATTTAATTAATCACGAAGCGTCTAAGTCATTTTTTGTGTGTGTGTGTTGTTGTTTTGTGTCCTTTCACATCACAGTAAACTGTGTCTCAGTACTCTCTACTGTAATACAGTACATCTGTAGCGACGTACGTAACTTTTGAAAGTGTTTACAAACAAACTGAGTTTCGTTCTAACTGTACAGTGACCATGTTTTCAAAACCTAAGCCTTCGAGTTCAAAAGGAGAGAAACGAAAACACGTAACACTGACTCTCAATCAGAAACTAGACATCGGCTAGAAAAAGGTGAGAATAGAAATGTTTTAATGAATGAGTTTAATATTGGCTCATCAACTATTTATGACATTAAAAAACAAAAACATGAACTAATGAAGTTTGCTTCTCAATCGGTAACAAGTGAAAAATTGGCTTCTAGACAAACATTAAAAAAACCAAAACTGGAACAGCTAGATAGTGTATTGTTCAAATGGTTTAGTGCAGTACGTTCTGAAGTAAAGCCAGTAACAGGGCCAATGATTATTGAGAAGGCAAAGAAATTCGGTTGGTGAGTTGGTGAAAGTGAATGTAATTATTCTGATGGTTGGCTCAGAAACTTTAAGTTTCGGCATGGAATTCGAAGACTTGATGTAACTGGAGAAACACTTTAAGCAAACCAAAACTCTGCAGAAAAATACAAAGACGAGTTTGAGAAAATCGTGGCTGATTAAACACCTGAACAGATTTATAATGCTGATGAAACAGGGCTATTGTGGCGATGTTTACCAACATCTACACTAGCTGGGGGAGGAGAGAAAGCATCCAAGGGTTTTAAAAAAACAAAGACAGATTAACCGTTCTGCTATGTGCTAATGCGTCTGGAAACCACCGAGTGACCCCTTTTGTGATAGGTAAATCTAAAAATCCCAGGGCTTTTAAGAATGTTACACACTTGCCTGTCCAATACGATGCTCAATCAAATACATGGATGACTGCCGCCTTCTTTAAAGACTGGTTTCTTCACCACTTTGTGCCTCAGGTCAAGGAATCCTTCAAAAGCCTTGGTCTACCAGAAGATACTAAAGCCATCCTTCTTTTGGACAGTTGCAAAGCCCACCAGCCAGTAGATGAGTTAGTTTCTGGAAATATTGTTGCTACTCTGCTCCCACCTAAAGTAACATCTTTGATTCAACCCATGGACCAAGGGGTTATTCAAAATTTTAAATGCTTTTATAGAAGGTAATTTATTCAAGGCCTGTTAAATGCCGACTGTGACGTGACTGATTTTCAAAAAAGGTTTACTGTAAAAGATGCCGTCTATGCTATTGCACTGTCTTGGAACCAGGTAAAAAATACAACACTACAAAAATGCTGGAGAAAACTTTGGCCAGCTGCAAACCCTGCATCTGACCTAGCTCTACAGACTGATGAGGAAGAAATACATCAAGAAGCTCTGACCAAAGTTTTGGATGTCGTTAGAAGTGCTGACAATCCCTTGAAAAAACTGCCTGAAGATGAGGTAGAGGAGTGGTTTTTAATCGACGAGAATGAGCCTGTTGAACAAGAACTAACCGATGAGGACATTATCAACAGTCTAGTAAACCCTCAGCCTACTCAAAATCTTGAAGACAGTGACTCAGATGCCGAAACAGAAGAAAAGGAAAAAATCAGCTGGGCAGAAGCTGCAGAATCACTGAATAAGTTTATCTCTTTTGCTGAGGCTAGTACTAGCTACAGTGCTTCAGAAATTATTGATTTACATATCATTAGAAATGAATTTTATTCTAAACGCCCAAAGTCAAGAAAACAAAAAGACATTCGTGACTTTTTTAAATCTTAGTGAAATATGTTTTACAGAACGTGTACATAATTATAAATTTGAAATGTAAAATAAACTGTTGTATTTGTTGCATATGTAAAATAAACTTTGTTTTATACTGTATTTGTAGTTTAATTATTAACCTAATTGTTCTTATAATTGCGACTTATGTATGCATGTATGTAAATAATTTACATACATTTGTTTTACGGCAAAGCCTACACTAAAAGGATGGGGCACAGCCTGATAGACCGGAATTTTTGGTAGTCCGGCACCGAGCCGGTCCCAAACGTGCTGGATTATCGGACTTCTACTGTACTAACAAACAGCTGTTCAGATTACAACAGGTCAAGGAGTATGTTTTGAAAATAAGAATGTTCTTGCCTGGAAAGTTCTCAAGCTTTAAAGGGTCATACTTGAGAGCAAGAAAGCTAGAATACAAGATAGGAATCACGTGCATCTTCTGCTCCACTCATCTGAGAGTGCCGTATTGACTCATGACGACACACTATTTATTAGAAATGGCCACCACTCTTAATTAATGCAAAACACTTCATAATGACTCAGTTTTTTTTTTTTTTTTTACATTTCATTCCTTAACAGTTCACTGCTTTCACTTGTTAGTATTATTGAATGCCATTCACAGTAAAGAATGAATAAAATATTAGATTTCTAATGTTGCAAAACCATCTAGTTTTCTTAAATTATTGTAATAGAAACATTATGACACAATATCATCCACTATACCATAGTACAATTATTTTTACAACACAAATTCAGTGACTGTGAATTAATTTATATTAATCACAAAACAAAATGTAAACTGTAACGATAATTACTATGACCACATAACATTTACATAACCAACAGTAGCAGCAAATGAAGAAGGTGGTAAACAAATAACCAGTTGTATGAAATGGTGGGAACCAGTAACGTCACCGTCCATGGGGCATGCAGCTCATGAGCCCTAGCTTGTATTCTGGCTTCCTTGCTTGAGAGTGAGCAATGAGTGACAGATAATAAGCTTGCAATTATGTATATATATTTTTATTTCGTATCTTACATCTGATCAAATAATGCTAAGTAAATACATATATAATTACTAACTTAAATATTTTAGAAGATGATTAGAATTTTATTTGCAGAAAATTTAGTGTATTAACATTAAATTTGGTGACAATAACTAGCTGAATAGTGATTATTTCATCTGAACAACAAATCCATGAGGTCCTGTACTGCTCCTGTAACAAAACATACATTTCAACAAACAAAAATGTATGCTAGGTCATATTTTAGACATAATAATTAGTATTACCATTTTTTTCTTGAATATATAATAAATTAAAATTAAAAATTCAATACTTTTGCATATATGTTTCTTTAAAGCATCAAAAACAGTTTTTAAGTGAGTAAACATTATTTGGCATGTATATAAACATATAAATCTAATTACATTATACAATGGGGACAAAGTTCTGTACAGCCCTAGAAAAAAACATAGCATTGTAATATAACAACTTTCATTTTATAATAAATAAAATATTAGAAGGTTGTCTGTAAATTAAGGTATTCAATGAGCTCCCGTTGCGACATAGCAAGCTAGTGTAAATCTGACAACAGCGCCATGTTCCTTGTTTCCCCCACTACTTTTGGTCAGTCTTTGCCACTCGGCAAAGCTCAGTCTTAGCTTAGCAGCCATTGATGATGGATAAGAAAATCACCACTCCCGCCAAGTGTGAATTGTAGTCTGTGATTAAATTTCTGTGGTCAACCACATTTGAAATCCATCACCTGTTGACCAACATGTATTGAAAAAAGTGGATAGTCTTAGAAAATATGCGTAGTATGTGGTAAGTTATCAGAAGACGAACAAACATGAACGACAAGGCCAGCTAACGGCCCTCCATCACTGTTCGACGAGGCAGTAACGAAAGTTGAGGAACTTGGCGTATGACTATTTGACAGATTGCCAAATAGATAGAGGACAGCTCTAAAAATACCGTGGACAAGATTTTATTGGGCTTTGCAAAATAAAAGGTCCCTTCATTTGACCATGACAACGCCTGTCTTCAAGTCAGCCAAAAAACGAAGGATCCCTAAATTTGGGTGGTAAATCATTGACCATATGCTCTGATTTTGCCGCAGTGACTCTTTATTTGTTCCCCAACTTAAAAAAAAAATACTTGGGTGGAATAAAATTCCCTAGGGAAGAAAAGTTATTGATTCCTAATTGCACAAGTCGGCGGGGAAACGTATGACGTGGGTTTGAAAAAGTTTCTGGAGCGACTCCAAAAGAGCACTTATCATGATGAGGACTACTTAAAAAAATATCTAAATATAAGTAGATATGAAATACTGTTAATTAAATCTAAGGAGACTAATCAAGCATAGAACTATTAACACAAGACTACCAGGCACTAAATTGGAACTACCGTATATACTCGAATCTAAGCCGCACGCGAATCTAAGCCGCACCCCTTGTTTTTGATTG
>JAQJVL010007450.1:0-23974 GCA_035578905.1 Stictocephala bisonia | reverse complement strand
CCCAAGTTAACTTAACTTATTTGTCATTTTAAAAATGGAATCATCGTAGTGTCAACTTTTGGCACAAATACCTGTCAGCTATTGGTTCACACACAAAAGTGAGGTGTCAGCTTTAGGTACATTAACAAGTAATTTGTTATTATTAATTAAAATATTATCATTTAAAAAAATAACATAATGGCTGCTTATATAACATCTTTTATAACCAAATAATACTATAAATACATTATAATGGGACTTTTTTAATGTTAACATTACAATTAAAATTGTAATTGGTTCAAATGGGCTTATACTGTCAGCTTTTGGTACACTTACCTCAATTAAGCGCTGCCCAGGTCACGATATCAACGAAAAATGTTAAAACACAATTAAATTAATATTCAAATCAGACTGAAATAAGATTACATCAACTAATCATAAATAAAATAAATATATGGTACCTGAAAAACAATATTAATTTAAAATAACATTTAACATGCACAAAAAATTATATATGTGACTCGGAAGGGCTGAGACTACTATCCAATCTAATTGACTGTTACAATTGAATCGGTCAATGCTAAAAGGGGTTCAGTCCAAAAATATGTCAAATTGCGTTTCCTGTGGTTATGGTGTCTTTGCAGCAGGTTTCATCGTTTTACACTAGAACGGGATCAATCCAATGCATGGTTGGCATAGAAACAACATTTTATAATATTGACTGTACGCTAGAAGGAGCTCAGTCCTGGACTGAGCACCTTATAGCAAGCAACAGACGACAACAGCTGATTCTCATTGTCTTCTTCTCCGCGCTTTTTACTTTTACTCAATTCACTTCAAGTCATCATAACCTCTTTATTCTAAGGTATTGTTCCCTTGTGTTTTCAAGAAGGTTAACAACAAAAGATTAAAATAGTTTTATGCCATGGAAGTAGAAGGTGAAGATATTAACAGAGGAAAGAAAAGGAAAGTCAATAGAAGTTTGTGGAAACGAAATGTCATTAAACAATCCCGAGTAAATGGAGTAGAATTTGTTTCATATAATGGATCAGTTGTACCTGCAAAAGTAACTGGACCACAATGCAGGTAAATGACTTTATTGTTGTAAACTTTTCATTAAAATAAACTAGGCCTAGTTATTTAAAAGTAAAGTTCACTAAAACAGACATGATGTTTTATTAAAAAGGTAAGCAAACATTGTAGACATACTGAAGTTTATTAATTTGGCATACTAAAGATGAAAAGTATGATTTATTTACAAAGATACACTTCTGTAGGTATTTATATGGGTCAGGTTATAAGGCTTAGCCTAACCGTACCTTAGGCCTAACCTAGAAAATACTTTAATTGACTGTACTTTTTCACACTTTCTCCTTCCTAGCCTAGTATACCACCAATGTCATGGAAATAGCTTTTAGTCTGTTAAGACCATATTTCAACTGAGGTTTCCCTCTATGAAACATATCCTAACTTTACCTAGGCTTCCATATCGTAGCTATCCTTTAACCTATAACCGTTATCATTTAAAACGTGTGAGGTTAGCCAGTCTAGGCCACCTCCCTCCCAACTAAACACATAGACTATAGCAAGTTTTTTTTTTTTTCAGTTGCAAGAGGAAAAACTGTCTACAAACCATAAGGCCCGTATTAGACTTGGTCACTTGGCGACGTCACCGGTTGCGTCACCGGTGACATCACCGGTGACTGTACGGGCAGCCAGCCGCGACACCAGGAGAGTCACCAGTAGTGAGGCCAAGTCCACTCATTCAGCGCTGTCATCTCATCCGGGTAGGACATGCACTGTTTTGTTATCTGAGTAAAATGTCTAGCCAACAAGTGAAATGTAAAACGAGTAAAATGTCTAGTGGTGAAAAAGATAAGAAAGGGAATTTGAAAGGAAAGGAATCATTTGAAACCTATGGGCTATGCTAATTCTTTTGAAGTAAAGTGTAACGAGTGTTTTTACAAAACAAAATTTGATGCTTCAGTAAAAACTAACAAATCCAATGAAACGTCAACACGACAGTCGTTTGATGTAAATCGAAGAATAGTTCAAGGGTTTTGCAGTATCGGTAAAGGTTTTAGAGGTATGCAAATGTTTAGTATGGTTATGAACATGATATCAATGAGCTCGAAGGCTTACAATTGGCATATCACAGAAATGCACGATAAATATCTTGCTGTTGCTACCAATTCAATGGAAATGGCCCGAAATGAGGTTCGTAAAGCTTATTCTGAAATAAATAACACTCCTTTAGATGAATTAGGAGAAACAATTAACATTTCTGTTAGTTTTGATGGCAGCTGGCAGAAGCGGGAGTTCACATCGAAGAACGGGGTAGGCTGCTGTATTGATGTTGTTACCGGACTGGTTATAGATTTTGAAATACTGTCGAAGTATTGCAGGCTTTGCAGTCTGAAAGAGAAGAAACTTGGAAAAGATTCTGTTGCTTTTAGAGAGTGGTACAAAGAGCAGACACCTAATTGTGAAAAGAATTTTGATGGGTGTTTTATGTAAAACATTTTTTTTTAAATTGGAATTTTCAACAATTATATTTTAATTTTACTTTTTTGAAATTGGTTTTTAGATACAATTAATTTTCCGGCCCGAAAAATACAAAATTTACTTATCTAATCAAACATAACCTAACTTATCCTAATCATCTACATACTCAAAAAAATTCATGATTTGCATTAAATTCGGGTGCCTGGCCTCCTTGACGGCCTGGCGGCCGTCACTCCGGCTGGGATGTATGCTAATTTGTTCTCAGAGACTAATATTCAGTCATAGCTCCTATTAAAATTGTGGAGTTGCAGTGTTAATACACGTACAGTGGCACCGACCCACCCGCCGCTCATACACGTACAGTGTTTCTGATCCTCCCGCCCACCCATGCACGTACAAGTGAACTGACCCACCCGCCCACCCATACACCTACAGTGGTGATGAGCCAAACCTGCTACCTACTCCAAACCTGCTATGGAGCCGGAAGCGGCTGCTCGGATTTGGAAACGATCGGAACAAAATGGCTTCAAGTACAATACACTAGTTTCTGATGGTGACTCCAAAACATTTAGTCATCTCAATAATTTGAAAGTTTACAAAGATAATGACATAGAAAAAGTTGAGTGCTTGAATCATGTTTCAAAGCGTCTCGGCACAGGCCTAAGAAAAATTGTATCCGACAACTCTGGCACAGGAGAACCTTTGGGATGTAAGACTTACGGGAGCTTGAAAGCCTTAACCATTGACAAACTATTATAGAAATGCAATACAAAGCAATCTTGGAGACGTTGAAAAGATGAAAACTGCTATTTACGCAACTTTATCCCACTGTTCATCTACCGATGTCAATCCGAAACACGGGAAATGCTCTAACGGACAAGATTCTTGGTGTTTCTACAATAGAGCCATGGCAAAAGGTGAAATACCAAAATCACATAAAACTGCAATAAAAACCCATTTGAATAAAGGGGTTGTTGGCAAAATCCTTCCTTTATATCAGAGACTAGCCAGTAACGCATTATTAGAAAGATGCGTCTCTGGAAAAACACAGAATGCTAACGAGGCGCTGCATGGCGTAATTTGGTCAAAATGCCCAAAAACTACCTTTGCCTCTAGATATAAGCCAGAAATGGAGGTGTGTATGGCAGTACGTCAATATAATTGTGGGTAGGCCTACAACCAAAGTTTGCCAGCCATTCAACGTTCAGTAGGCCTAAGTCCTGGGTCACACACTCAAAGGCGTGCGAAGGCGTTTGATGATAGTA
The DNA here is from genome assembly GCA_035578905.1 of Stictocephala bisonia. Classification (NCBI taxonomy): domain Eukaryota; kingdom Metazoa; phylum Arthropoda; class Insecta; order Hemiptera; family Membracidae; genus Stictocephala; species Stictocephala bisonia. Next base: position 20,225 of record JAQJVL010007450.1, on the reverse strand, counting down.
GGCTAAAACTTGCCAAGGTGAGAAAAACCAAGAAATTTAATGAATATAGATGAAAACTAAGACAGGCACAGATGTTAGAAGAAGAAAAGAAGAAAGCAAAAGAGGGAATAACGTATGGAGCTGGAGAATTTTAATAATTTATTGAAGTAAGCGGACAGACTTTTTGTGTTTGATTTTTGTTAGTTGTTTAGATTTTAGAATAGTCCCATTGTAAAATAAGGTTTTTTGTGTGTAAAATACATGATAATAATATCCAAATTGGTATCACTAGAGAATAACAATAGTTTTGCTTCATTTCCTAAGAGTGTTTGCTTTATTTTAATCATTTTAGTTTACTTTTACGTTCAAATGCTGTTTCCCGTAAGTTTCTCTCTAAAAATTGATATATCTCAAGAACTACTTGAGATATTTTGTTAAAATTTTTACCACTTACTCTTTACATAATAAGTTAAATATTTAGGTAGATTTATGCCTGTAGCTTTCATGTAGTATAATATAAGAAAAAATAAAAGTTTTCCTTTTTTAATATTTTTTAAAGAAAAAGTTCTAGTGTTGATCAAAAACGTTATGTAAGGCATAACAAGTTGTTTCTACCTAAATTTTAAGAAGACTATATTACCTTTAAAATAAATCATAAATCATTGAAATCCAATACTTACTTTTGGAGTTATATCACTTCAAAAATGGCACTGTAAAACCACCAAAAAACTACGTTTTTTATTTTTTTCACAGGGTTAAAATTAAAAAATTGAATTTTTTATTTTTTTGTATTTTTTGATAGCATGTTCCTCATTAAAAAAAATACTCCAAGTAATTTACTGCCATTTTAAAAAAATCTACCGTTTTCAGTAGCAAATCCCCTTAAGTAAAGGAACCCACATGGGTCTAACTTCTATGCTACTTTGACTGATTACTTGTTCATTATTTAGTTTCATAGAGGCACCTTCGATGAATTTACATTTAATAAAATGTGGTTTACTGTGAAGTATTTTAGTGTTATCTCAGTTAAATCTGTGTTCATTGTTCCAGGCATGTTCAGCTAATTCAGAATGTGTAGTGTCTCCTTTTTTAATGTTATTTTTGTGTTCTTAGCCTAACTTCCAGTAGTCTTTTGTTTCCCATATGTATTTTTCATTACATTCACAAGTAATGCAATATACATTTATTCTTGTCTTGAACTATACATTTCAAAATAAATAAATCCACTTATCTTTTACATATACACGTTCTGTATAGTTTAACCCTTTAAGTGCCAACGTCCGATTCTGTCGGACGTCAAAACGATGTCTGAGAAGTGCCAACGTCCGATTCTGCCGGACGTCGAAAGTTGGCCGAAAAATGCCAACGTCCGATTTTACCGGACGTTTGGAAAAATATTCGTATAAAATCCAAATATTAATATTTTGACCTTATTATCGCGTATATTTGTTCATAAAGAGTTGTTGTTTTCATAATATATATATATCGATTTAGTTGCCTTAGAATCAATTTACGATAGCAAAGATGACGAATGATTTAGGTAGCATTGACTGCTGATCTTTATGACGTCGTGTTTCAGTTTACTGTCATTCAAGTTTCGGGATTGTACTTTGAGGTTATTTTGAGTATCATTTTGTGTGTATATATTAGTTTTAGATTTATATTCCGAGTTTATTATCCTTGTTTCCATCATTTTGGATCGTTCTAGATCCACTCTAAGTGAAAATACCATTAGAAATGTTATTGATGAAGAGTTCCTTGACGATAGTTTTGTAAGTAATGTCGTATGTTCAGAAGACAGTGATAGTAGTGAAAGTTGTTTATTTGGAGACAATACTGATGACGATCCAGATTACATACCTAATTCTAACTTGGACCAACCTGTACCCAGTAATCTAAATGTGCAAACTAGGCCTACACAACATTGTGTTTCAAGTGCTGAATCGTCGGATGAAGATGTCAGTCCTCAACCTACGCCTGTACCTAGGCCAAGACGTAGGCTGAGACCCCTCCCCCCCCCCCACCAAAGCTGGAAAGCATGCCAACTGGGGGATGGCTCAAAACCAGTCGAGCGATGGGATCACGGGTGGCAGTTGGAGGGTCAAAATAAAACTCGGCAGCTGAGCAAAACTAGTTTTTATTCCAAGTAAACAAAAAATATATTAATCCGACTTGGCAGAAGGCCACAATATAAATTCTCACTTAAATAAATAACAACAAACACTAAAATTAACAAGATACTGCACAATAATAACAAACGCTATAAATACCACAAACTCTACAAATACCAAAATTTAACAATTAACAAACTGTATGGCCTATCTGCAGCCTAGCCAGAGACACCCAAAACGTAAGACAATTTATTAACAATTCAAAGTGAACAAATTTAAGAAAATTTTGACTACACCCAAATAAACCCCGGCAATTCAGCCCACATCCCTTGATTCCACCGGGCCAGTGAGTAAGCCGGAATCCCTGGGCAGCTCCGAATTAGAAGTTAAGCAAAAGCACAATAATTCCCTTTTGGTGAGTTTAAAAATTAAACAATTTAAAAAAATATATAACACGGTACCGTCCGAGTAAAAATTCACTTCCAAACACCCCTAATACACTTAACAAAAAAATAAATAACAATAACTAGGCCTAAAACATAAAAAAATAACATAACTTAACCATAGGGACCTAACAACTATAAAATCTAAAAAAAATATAACAACAAATAAAACTAATTAATTAATAACAAGAAATATAAATATAAATAAATATTAACATCCCAAAAAGTTCTTTTGTGTACCGGTATTCTAAAAGTTCTTCTTTCTTTTTTTTTTAATTAAAAACCCGTAAAAGTCCCCATGGCTGTTTCATAAACTTTTCAGTCTTTAGGCCTAGGCCTCAATGAATAGTTCGGCACCTTTTTTTTCTTTTTCTTTATATTTCACTTTTTTTCCTTGTAAATATCAAACATCAAAACCCCCAGCTCAGCCGCCGGGAAACAAAAACATGGAACGCACTGACCTGAGGACTGAAGACTTCTACCCCGAAGATGTATAGAGGGTAGCGGGCGACTCCAGGCTCCAACATGGTCCTCAGGCCAGGCTAGCAGTGAAGATGGTCGAACTTTCCCCGGACGACAGGCAGAGGGAAAATGTCCCACTCGAGGACCCTGGGCCGATCATAACGAAATTTTGCAGGCAGCACAAGACAACTGAACAGACAGGCCAACCTGACCGAAGCTGGAACCCGGAACGAACGGATCCGGGCCAACGGCCACCAAAGTACGCGAAACGCAGGACACGAGCGATCTCAGGCAGCCTGGCAAACCACGACAAAAAAAACGAAATGTACCGGTCAAAAGACCCGGTACAACCTCCCTCTGCAAAACTCAACACACCCAGGCAGGGGAGAAAACTCGGTACCTCAGGAACCAAACAGAAGACGAAGAAGACCTCCGAAGAGTGGTGTTCCAAGGACGCCCAAGAGAAACTAAGAGGGGAAACCCCTCGAACAGGGAGCGAACTACCCTGACTGTCGGGCCCGACAAGAAAAGAGAGAAAAAGACTCTCTCAGAACAGCCACCTAGGGCGCAGAGGTGATCAATCTCTTTGCCCCAAGAAACCCCCAGGAACACCAACTCCTGGACCAACCGTTCCCCGGAAAGCCTTAAGCTGGGACACATGGGCTTTCCTGAACACCCTGCCTGACTGGGGATCAACCAGCAGAGCAGTCACCGGTGACAAAAACCTGTCGATGCGGTGGGGACCAGACCACCGATAGCACAACTTTGCAGCTCTCCGTTCCGCGGCCGAACTGACAGGGTGAGCCTGACAAAGAACCAGATCTCCAACCTGAAAAGGGTTAGGAGTGCGACCCTTATCATACCTCCTCCTTACTCTCTCTCTAGCACGTAGCAGGTTGCGCCGAGCAGCCCGCCACGTGGACACTACGTCAGTGGCACCTGGCGTAGGTAGAAGATCCTCTAACCTCCACAAGTTGGACAAAGGGTTGTTAGGAGGGTAGCCATGTAGAATTTCGAAGGGAGTGGCATTGTGACTCTCATGCTTGGAAGAATTGAAAGCAAGCTGGAGCCAAGAGAGACTCTCATCCCAGGTGTTCTGCTTCTCAGCATGGAAAGTAATAAGGGCAGACCGAAGATTGCGGTTGAACCGCTCTGCATGAGAAGGCTGTGGGTAATAAGGAGAGGTAGTCACATGCCTGATACCATTGCCAAAACAGAACCTACGAAACTCGTGTGAGGTAAACTGGCTACCGTTGTCGGACACAAGAGTGGAAGGCACACCAAAGTGCTGGAAGAGTTGGGACTGGAGAGCACGGATGGTGAGCTTAGCCGTAGCACTCCGAAGTGGGAAAAGCCAAACGAACTTCGAGAAAGCATCCACACAAGCAAGTAGGTAGGAGCTACCTGACTTGCTACGGGGAAAAGGACCCACGTAGTCGATGAACACCTTCTCAAAAGGACGCTCGGCCACCTCAGAAGATAACAACCCTAACCTTGCATTCTGACTAGGCTTGCTGAGAGAGCACAAGCCCGCACTCTGCCCGCAACATCCCGGTCCATGCCCTTCCAGATGAAGTACCTCCGAATCTTAGCGATGGTCTTATGAATGCCAAGATGACCGCCCACAAGAGAAGAGTGATAATATTGAAAGACCATCGGTACTAGATGACTAGGCAGCACTAGACGGGGTTCACCCCTCTGTCGAGGACGGCAACAGAGTACCCCTTTGGACAGAAAATAGGGAGGGTGGGCACCTCCCTCTTGAAGCTCACCTAAGATGACTGACAGCTCAGGATCTTTCTGCTGATGGGACAGTAGGTCGTCAAAAGCCAGAGGAAAATCCAGAAGAACAGCACCACACTGAGCAACAGCCTCAGTCGGTGGATCACTGGGTTCGTGGTACATGCGGGAAAGAGCATCCGCGATGACATTCTGGGTACCCCTAAGATGTTGGACTCGGAACTTAAAAGCAGAAATTTTGACCACCCAGCGACCAATTTTCCCGAGCTGTCGGGGATGGGCAAGAAGCCAAGATAGTGCCTGATTGTCCGTCTCCAGCAAGAACTCAGCGTGTTCCAAGAAACGCCGAAACTTGTCCGTACCAAAGACAACAGCCAGACACTCTAACTCATAGATGGAAGAAGCTTTCTTTTCCTGGTGAGACAACGTCCTCGAAGCAAAAGCGATGGGCTGCCTGACCCCATCAAACTCCTGAGAAAGAACAGAAGCAATGGCGGAGGAGGAGGCATCAGTCTGAAGAATAAATTCTCTGCTGAAATCAGGCATACGCAGGACAGGAGGTTGCATGATAGCCTCCTTGAGAGCATCAAAGGCAGTCTGCTGAGCTTGGCCCCACACAAAAGGGACACCTTTCTTTCGCAGCTCATTCAACGGGGCAGCAAGCTCGGCCACGTTAGGGATGAAGCGACGGTAAAAATTCACCATCCCCACAAAACGGGCAATCCCCTTGGCATCTCTGGGAGGAGGAAAATCCCGAATGCCCTGGGTCCTCGCAGGATCTATGCAGACGCCTCGAGAAGAGATAAGATGACCCAGAAAAGAAATCTCAGGACGAGCAAAAGTGACTTTCTTTGGATTGACGGTAAGGCCAGCTGATTTAAGGCGACTAAGAACTTCCTCCAGATGGTGCATGTGTTCCCCGAAAGTCTCACTGTAGACAAGAAGGTCGTCCAGGTAATTGAAGACAAACTTGAACTTCACATCATGGAAGATGGAATCAAGCAGACGAGTAAGAGTCTGGGCACCCACAGCAAGACCCATAGGAACCCTAGTGAACTGGTAAAGATTCCAGGGAACACAGAAGCTAGTCATAGGCCGTGATTCCTTCTTCAATGGAATCTGATGGTAGGCCTGGTTCAAATCAAACACACTGAAAAACTTAGCCTTACCGAACCAATCAAACGCAGAATGCAAATCAGGAAGAGGTACCGAGTCAATAGCGACCTTAGCGTTGAGCCTCCGATAATCCATCACAAGCCTAGACTTACCATTAGGCTTGGGCACAAGAAAAGCTGGACTGGCATAAGCAGAACGAGACGGTTCAATCACACCCTTGCTCAGAAGATCTTCAATCATAGCCCTCATAACCTCCATCTTTGGGGGAGCAAGTTTGTACGGATGACTTCTAACTGGCTGAGAATCGGTGAGGTGGATCTCATACTCCAGAAGAGAAGTGACCCCAAGCTCAGCCGTAAGCACATCAGGAAACCGCAAACACAGCCTCCTAATGGCCTCCGCCTGCTCAGGGGGGAGATGACCAACCGGATCCACCTTGGGTTGTTCGGGCTCACAACCCACCTCTCTGACTGCAGGAGGGCAGTCAGAATCACCTACTAAAGGCACCAAAACTCGCCGATTTAACTTGAAAAACATCTGGCGCTTCTGGAGGTCAAGCACCATACCACTTTTAGAGATAAAGTCTGCCCCTAGGATACAAGAAACCGCCAGGTCCTTGGCAACAAGAAAACCCCACCTCCAGGAAAATCCTTCAATTTTAAAATGTAATGACGCCTTTAGAAGTATGGGTAGAGGAGTTTGAGATGCCGTCCAGCACGTAATAGAAGAAGGCTCGGTGTGCCTGACAAGTCCTAAGGCGTCAAGGGACTCAAAAAGAGAAAGGCTGATGATACTGCATGCCGAACCAGAATCAAGAAGGGCTCGACACACCGTACCACCAAAAGATACAAAAACGCCAGGACACACCGAGGTGACCGCACTAAGTCCCAGGGAAGCCATGCCAGCAAGGCCCGAAAAATCCCCGACACTCCTGCTATGGGCACGTGTCAAAGGCAAATGGCCACGGTCACTCGCAACAACGCGGGGAGCTACTGTGGAGGCAACCCCCCGCGCTGAGCGTTTCCCGCCCCACGACCTCGAGCACGTGGACAGTCACGACGAATGTGACCAGGCTGGCCACAAGCAAAGCACACAACAGGAGGCCGAGAACCACGACCCTCCACTGGCTGACTCACACCTAAAGACATAGCCGGTCGACGGGTGGGGAGAGCACGATGACTCTCATGATCCCTCCCTTGCTGGTCTGAGAACTGCACGCTGCGCGAAACAATGCACAGCTGATGCAGCTCCCGAAAAGTCGAAGGAACACCAGCAAAAACCAATCTGCACCGTTCTTCGGGAGAAATGCCATCCAGGATGACACGAACGGTGTCAGCTTCAGAAAGTGTGAGGCGCAACGCTTGCCGAGCTTCCTTGACTGAAGAGACACAGGCTGCCAGAGACTCGCCCCTACCCTGCGACCGATAAAATCTGTCCATGACCATCCTCTCCCTGAGTCGAATGGGAAGAAACGACGAAAGTAACTCTCGATGGAACGAGTCCACCGAGGCATCACTGGCCAAGACAGAACTCAGCAACTCCCCAACGGGACCTCTGCAATACGGGAAAATCAGACGAAGCAAGTCCCCAGCCTGCATGCCGGGCATCTCACTAAGTCTGAGAAAGGCCAATAGGAACTTAAGAAGCTCCTCAGGATCCATCCCATCGATCACAGGGAGATTCTGGATCATGGGCGTGAGAGGGTTAGGTAGCTTGTGGTAGCTCAGCTGCAGAAGAGCAGGTGAACACAAAGAAGCAGAAGGAACGGCAGCTGGAGCCGAACCACAAGCAACCTCAACAGAAACGCCTGCAGGCTCAGAAGGAACCTCAGGCACCGTGAGAGCCGTTGTCTCAGCCTGCGGCCTCGACACATTAGGCGAAAGCGCGAAAGTAGGCCGCTGACCCAGACCCGTAGGAGTCGTGGAACCGGAGAGTGCCTGAAAAATCTCATCCAGCCTAGACACACTCTCCAAGATCCACGCCCTATCCGACGGTTCCAACCCCGGTGCCCGGTTGACCAGCCTTAAACGGGCAAGCAGATGCCCCAAACGTGCAAGACGGCAGGCCCGGTCACGACCTACTGGAGGTTCAAACTGCAGATCTTCCAAAACCCCTTCCCAATCTTCCACCTTGCGTTTACAAACAGACAACTCATCACCAACCTCCAGTAGATCAGACCAATCCACCGCCGTGCCCGCGGACAACTGCTCCCGCAGCAACCTCCGGAGATTCAGAACATCACCCTCCGGAGTCACACCACGCGACCTCAACTCAAATATCAACTCCTCCTTCACCAGGAGAGCAACATTCTGCAGATAGGCCATCTCTAACGCAACAATTCTCAACAATATACACAAAAAAACGACAACTCCACGGTCCAAGACGAACAAAACCCTCAGCCTACCGAGCCACTGCCGACCACTCCAATCCACCCATGAAACCCATTCAACAAAGTAACCAAGCGGATTGCCTAGGTTTTTATTTTAATTTTTTTTTTTTTATATATATATAAGTTAAATTATTTATTTGGTTTTTAAATTGTTTTTCTTTTTAAATAATTATTTATTTGTTCCTTTATTTTTCTGTGTATTACCAAGACACCTTGACGGTAGGACGGCCAACCATGACCAACTAACAGGCAAACACCCACCGTCAACAACCAAGAGAGAGAACTTTTTTTATTTATTAATTTATTTTTTTTTTCTTTAGGCAACCACGCTCTGCTACCAATTGAGACCCATCCCCCCCCACCAAAGCTGGAAAGCGTGCCAACTGGGGGATGGCTCAAAACCAGTCGAGCGATGGGATCACGGGTGGCAGTTGGAGGGTCAAAATAAAACTCGGCAGCTGAGCAAAACTAGTTTTTATTCCAAGTAAACAAAAAATATATTAATCCGACTTGGCAGAAGGCCACAATATAAATTCTCACTTAAATAAATAACAACAAACACTAAAATTAACAAGATACTGCACAATAATAACAAACGCTATAAATACCACAAACTCTACAAATACCAAAATTTAACAATTAACAAACTGTATGGCCTATCTGCAGCCTAGCCAGAGACACCCAAAACGTAAGACAATTTATTAACAATTCAAAGTGAACAAATTTAAGAAAATTTTGACTACACCCAAATAAACCCCGGCAATTCAGCCCACATCCCTTGATTCCACCGGGCCAGGGAGTAAGCCGGAATCCCTGGGCAGCTCCGAATTAGAAGTTAAGCAAAAGCACAATAATTCCCTTTTGGTGAGTTTAAAAATTAAACAATTTAAAAAAATACATAACACGGTACCGTCCGAGTAAAAATTCACTTCCAAACACCCCTAATACACTTAACAAAAAAATAAATAACAATAACTAGGCCTAAACATAAAAAAAATAACATAACTTAACCATAGGGACCTAACAACTATGAAATCTAAAAAAAATATAACAACAAATAAAACTAATTAATTAACAACAAGAAATATAAATATAAATAAATATTAACATCCCAAAAAGTTCTTTTGTGTACCGGTATTCTAAAAGTTCTTCTTTCTTTTTTTTTTTAATTAAAAACCCGTAAAAGTCCCCATGGCTGTTTCATAAACTTTTCAGTCTTTAGGCCTAGGCCTCAATGAATAGTTCGGCACCTTTTTTTTTTTTTTTATTTCACTTTTTTTCCTTGTAAATATCAAACATCAAAACCCCCAGCTCAGCCGCCGGGAAACAAAAACATGGAACGCACTGACCTGAGGACTGAAGACTTCTACCCCGAAGATGTATAGAGGGTAGCGGGCGACTCCAGGCTCCAACATGGTCCTCAGGCCAGGCTAGCAGTGAAGATGGTCGAACTTTCCCCGGACGACAGGCTGAGGGAAAATGTCCCACTCGAGGACCCTGGAGTTTTAGTGTGTCTAGCCGATCATAACGAAATTTTGCAGGCAGCACAAGACAACTGAACAGACAGGCCAACCTGACCGAAGCTGGAACCCGGAACGAACGGATCCGGGCCAACGGCCACCAAAGTACGCGAAACGCAGGACACGAGCGATCTCAGGCAGCCTGGCAAACCACGACAAAAAAAACGAAATGTACCAGTCAAAAGACCCGGTACAAGGCCTAGAACTGTAATTCCTGACAGTTCATTATTGACTTCACACCTCACTCTATCGTCAATACATTTTTTTAGCAAAGGACTAAAGTGCCTCTTTTTAAGGACAGGGTCCCTCATGTTTTCAACTCTCCAATTTTTCACAGTTTCTTTCCTCCCTGACTTTAAGGTTCGATAAACAGCTACATCCATGGGTTGTAGTAAATGGGTAGCATTTGGAAGCTACTAAAATTATTTGATTATCAACACAGAACTGGCTAGTATGGAGAGTAAGATATGTGTGGCCATCAATGAAGAGGATGACAGGTCTTGAAATATTATTATTTTCAAGCCAAGGATGGAATATATTAGTAATAGGGTCAGTTGGGGCTAATATGATACGAAAAACTAAACTTTTGCATCTAGCCCTCAAACCTTAAAAGTTAAACATAAATAAAAAATACTGTAATATGTATTTTTAAATGCTTTATTTTGTTGTATTAATTTTTAGTAATTAATGAATTACATATTAGAGAGAAAAAATTAAAACTGTGTATCACATTAGCCCCAGCAAATGGGGCTATTATGATCAGGGTTGGGGCTAATATGATACACTTATAGTGTCTACTAACCGGGAAATCGGGAAAAACCGGGATATTTTCGGGAATTTAATTTGCCCTTGAAAAACCGGGGAAAATCCGGGATTTCGAGTTAAGTTGGACCGCGGAGGGGAAAATTTAAAAAGTGAAAACAGGTCTCACCTCGCGCCAATATCCCCATTTTGGCTCTACTGGGTACAGTCCTGTATAAAGTCTATATCACGGCACTGTGCGTAGATTATATGAGAGATTACTGTTTTGAATAGCCACTGCCCTGCCCGCCTATCTGCACGACTGGGAATTTGGAACCAATGGATTTGTTATTTTCGTTTTAATTAGTATGATGATGGCGATGCGATATACATCGTCACGAAACAGTTCCTTAGTGTTTATGTCGCTACGACTACATACAATTCCAACAAAGAACAGCAATATTATTAGTGAACGAGGAAGTTATTAATAAATAGATATTTTAAATAGAAAACAAATACACCATTGTAGTTTCATTTCAACGCATGTGTCATCATTTGAGATTTGGTCACCTCAAGTAAGCAGACGACGGCACTTGAAGACAGTAGACACTCGCATTAGTCGCATTCAACGCAGAATGGGAGCGGCCGATCAGGATTAAATGCTAATATGCATTATTTAATTATATTGAATAAGTGTCAGTTGTACCTACTGTCACTGGCTCACCCACCCGCCTTTTGGTATTTTCTTCTGTTATTTACCATTTGGGAGACAAGTACATGTGTATTGTGTAGTCTGAATTTTAGTGAACAAATCTTATAGGTTATGGTCTGGTCGATAGGAGCAGTACTAAAATCGAGAATGCTCATAATTTTATTCTATATCTAACATTGATATGGCACGTAATAAATACTCCCTAACAAAGAACATACGTTAAACTGTTTTGGTATGAACTGAAGCTATTTTGATGGTGATATGTGGTGATTGACTGAATTGCAGAATTTTGCAACTTGTAGACTAGGTTAGTTAGTGTGTACACTTTCTTGCCACCTCTGAAAATACGATTTCATGTTGAAAAAAGTGGTGAAAAATGAGTTAATATCTCTTGAGGAGTTTGGTTTCATCCGCGGAAAACTTGTTTTTTACCGAAAAATAGAAAAACTATTTTTTTATCTAATAATGAAAAAAACCAACTTTTTTAAAAATCGTTATTTTTCGACATTTTTTTCATTTCTCGTGTCTTTTTATGCTGAACTCAAATATATAACTGGTTTTGTAGTAAAATTATTTTTCAGTTCGAAAAATGCATTTTTTACTGACATAGCCTAACTTATCCTAGTTGTCTATTTTCTCAACACAAATTCGTAATTTCCGTTAAATTCGAGAGTTTGGCCTCCGTGACGGCCTGCACGCCGGCACTCAGGCGGGAATATAGGTGAATTCGGTTTTTGTGATTAATAGTTGTTGTATATAATGATCGCGTAATAGCCGCTAATCGCGATCCACCGCGATAGTAGTTTTTCCGTTATTTCTCGAGAAATATTTGTTTGTAATAGACCAAAATAGTTTTCAATTTTGTATTCAGCGCAAAAAAAATATCAAAATAAAAAAAGATGATTAAATTACCATTTAAATTAACAGAAATATGACAAAAATACTACAAGTTGTGACATTGGGTATTTCCGCAGAATAAAAAGCATATCTCGTGAAAAAAAACACAGCCAATTATATAGACCCATTTCAAGCAAAATGTTCAAAATTTGTTTGGTGGCAAGAAACTGCATAAATACCCCCTACTTTTTGCTTGTATAAAAAAAATTGTGAAGAATTATCATCATATGCTACATCTCTACTTTTTGCATAGCCTGCATGTAGAATATGCTGAGTTACTGATCAGTTTAGAAATCTAATTTTAGAAATCCTTCATGTAAGTTAATAAAAAGAAATTTTCCTTTTTTTATATCTTTCTTTGTACTTTCATGTCTGATTGTTATTGTTTAATATTGATATTTACAATTGTTTAATATTATTAGGGTAGTTGTGAGTTAGTTTATTTTATCATAGGCTCTACAGCCAATGGTATTTATGCAGTTTCTAGACGCCTCGCCAATCTTGACTTTTTTATCACAGTGGATTGAATCATACTGTATTTTATGATAAAACCCTTTTTATTCTGCGGAAACAAAAGTTGTATACAAAAAAACATCAAAAGTACTAAATTTTTAAGTGTTATTTTTCTATTTGTCTCCGTTATTTTTCATGATTTATTCATATATTTTTTTTTAATTTGATATAGTTTTTCATGCTGAACACGAATTAGAAAACTATTTTGGTCACGACTATTATTTCTCTAAATATCACGAGAAAACTAGGTTCGCGGCAAATCACCTAGCCTATTGCACAACTTTAATAGGAACACAATGTCACAGAACATAAAATAACATGTGCTGAGATTACGTCGCCCAGTGGCTATGGGTAGTGCCGGCAAATTTATATTTTTTAATAATTCACATTTAATATTTATCGGAATTTTAAGAGTATTTAACAAATAACATTGAGTAAATATTTTAGAATATTCTCAGTTTCCGTTCAGTAAAGAAGCGAGTAACAATGAAACTGCGATTTCTGACTTAAAATGAGTCGGGGAGAGAGAGAGAGTGAGGCGGAGAGATGGTTGGCAGGCAGCAGGAAGTACGCGTGCGTGTATGCGGCAGAGAGCGACGCTGTCTGTACTGATTTTCATGTTACTACTTGAATCACCCACCCCTCGTCCTCTCCCTTCCTTACCACGACACTCACGACAGCGGACACCGACCACAGCCAATGCCAATGGGCATGTTGTTTGTTTGTTTTTGTTTTAGTTCCGAATGAGTGCATCGGTGTGACAAGTGAACTGTGAAGCGGACATAATTTTAACTGTACTGTACTAGTGTACGTTTTGTCAGTTTATTTTCTCAAATGCACCAAAAGTCCAAAAGTGGCTAGAGTGATTGTTTTTATGCAATTTTAACTATCTGTGTAACGTAGTAGTGAGTTGATCTGAAGTAAGGGTTCCTTTGTCGTTTTGGGTTGGGTAGGAAATAGCTACAAACTCTACGTCATGTCGTCACGTCCTGTACGTGGACGGTAAGTGCATTTTAAAATTCTGTTAAGAATTTAGTAGTGCCGATCAATGATGATTTTTATGTTATGGTTAGTGTTAGTAGTAAATTGATCAGTGTTTCATCTTGTCTCAGGCTCTGTATTGGTGAATATCACGAATTTAGAATTTTGTTTTTCAACAAAAGGGAAATCTTGGAATAATTATTCCTCACTATGTAGCCTGTTGCCAGTTGCCGGATTATAAAGCCTAGTCCACACTCGGAAACAAAGTCTAGCGATTTGTGTATCTAGACAAAGTCTAGATACAATCGAGCGATTGTATAGAGACAATTCTCGTGTCTATAGACAAGATTTTTATACAAAATCGCAGAATATTAGTCTCCCATTTGGAATGGGAAACATTATACAATGTTGCGCAACATCTGGTAGTGTAGACGTGTCTGTAGACATTGTCGATCAGTTGTTTATTATTGTGGGCTGTGGCGATCGTTCCTTTCCCTGCATAGTTAATTAATTTGCTTCGTTTTCTATGTAAAGTAATATGTGGTCTACAGAAAAAGTTATACTATTAATCGAAGATTTGCATTCTGCCTCATGTTTATGGGAAATTACGAACCCAGAGTATAAAAATCGTAATAAGAAAAGAAGAGTTTTAGAAGATATGGCCAAAAAGCATGAAATGTCCGTAGGCGATCTGGAGAAGAAAATTCATAACCTTAAAACGGCATTTCACCGTGAACATAAAAAGATAAACCAAGCAAAGAAAAGTGGTGCATCCCCTGTGAAGATTACTTGGTTTGGGTATGAACTCCTGCAATTTTTATTGCAGGGGTCAGAATCAAGAGGCAGCAGAAACACTGACATTGATGAAGGATGTAGCAACAAATCCGTGTGCTCTGAAGATATTGTAAGTACACTTTAGTTCTATGCGTTTTCAGCATTTAGCATAAGATGTAAAATGTAAAATAACAAAAATAAATTTTCAAGTTATATTTTGCGGAGAATCGCTGGCATCGCATAGCGCGATGTCAGCACCTGGAGGATTAATATTAGGTTGGGTATTTGTACTAGAATAAAAATAAACATTTTATCGATAGAACGGTCTGCATAATAAATTCTTTCTATATTATAATTAATATAATATTTACAACATTAATAACTCGGTAGGTGCAATAAGAACTTAAGTACAGATTATATTGCCATGGTACCTCACCCTGAGGAGAAATAAAATAATTTTTGAATTCACTTCTAATTTCATGCAAGTCGCTTGATGACTTTCTTGGTACATTCTAAATATCAATCAAATTATTATTGCCTTCCAGTTCCGTTCTCCAAGACCCCTCAATTAAGTTTCCATCTGTATCAAATATGTCAAAAGTACCAGGTGGAGCAGTGGCGCACCCAGGGGGGGGCTTTGGGGGCTTAAGCCCCCCCCAAGGACCTGATATATCCGACTAATAAATACTGTATGTGACTAATCATTCGTTATGTATCATCATATATGTTTTATCGTACTTTTATAAACTATAATGAATGGTAACGTTAAACCTATTTATTAAAGTAACACAGATTAAATCATAGAAATCAAGAGTTGTGAAACAAATATTTAGACGTATGTATTCACAGTATAACTGCCTGCGCTGCTGTGTTAGCTCCCTCCATTCCATCCTGCTCTATGGCGATGACTACGTGCCGTTGCCATGGGCGACCAGCTCTAGTTTCCACAACTCTCACCAGACGCGCCCGTGCCCGCCCCGGCAGTGAATTTGTCTTTTGTCCAGTTGACAGTCGTAGTTTTATCGAATTGCAGTATAGTGTGTGTTATGGGTTGTCTGGCTGTCAAGTTCAAGCTGTGTTTGTGGTCTAGGTCTGACAAATTGGTTGGACAGTAGTCTAGTAAGTTATGGGTGATAAAAGAAAAGCTAGTATACAAAACTATTTTAAACCGTTGAAATGCCACAAAAATATTTCGGCAAGTAAGGAGCTGCCTACATGTGCTGAACAGCCTGAGTTTGTGTTGGAGGATGTCTCGGGAGCTAACGTAAGAACTCTGCAGTCCGATGTAAGTCAAAATAACTTAGACATTGCTTTGTTTAAAACAAAAAAATGACAGACAGTGAAAAGTTAAAAGTGTTGAATGACAGATGGGTCCCTCAAAGTAGTTTTAACTTTCCTTACAGAACGTACGGGACTCAACAACGAAAATTTTTGTTTTCATGGCTAAATAAATATACTTGGCTGTCTTATTCTGGAATTGAAGACTCTGCATACTGTGTTCATTGTATGCTTTTTTCCAAAAAAGAAGTAGGCAAGAGTAACGCTCAACATACTGGCCAAACTTGTTGAGGAAGGTTTTTCTAACTGGAAAAAAGCATTAGAAAAATTTGAAAAGCATGCAGCCTCACAGTACCACAAGGACTCTTGTGTAAGCGCAGCTAACTTTAAAAGAGTAATGGATAGTGAAATCAAATCAATCGACAAATCCCTTGATAAAGGGAAAGACCTTCAAGCCCAAAACAACGTGAAAAGAATCCTTCCGATAATAGACACTATTATTTTGTGTGGAAGGCAAAATATTGCTCTTAGGGGCCATAGAGATTATGGCGAGTTTGATATAAATCGTAGACCTGCCGAGGAATGAGGGTAACTTTAGAGCACTGCTTAGAGCCAGAATTGAAGCGGGGGATCAAGATTTAAAAAAACACTTTGAATCATGTGGAAAAAATGCTACGTACATAAGTTGGAACTTCCCCAAAACCAAATAATTGATGCTTGTAACCAGATCATAACTGAAAATAGCAACTATAAGTTAAAGAGGCTAAGTTTTTTAGTATTCTCGCAGATGAAAACGTCCGATGTTTCAACAATTGAACAGTTTTCGTTGTGTCTACGATACGTAGATTCTGATGCATCAAATAATTACCAAATATGTGAGCAATTTCTCAAGTTCATGCCACTAACCTCCACAACCAGGTAGGGAGTTGGCAAAAACTGTAATAAAAGGACTTGAAGATAGTAACATTGACGTCAATAACCTACGAGGCCAGGGGTACGATGGAGCGGCCTGCCATGAGTGGGAAGTTTAATGGACCCAAGCCTGTATCCAAGAAGCTCACCCCACAGCAATATTTGTGCATTGCGCTTCTCATAGCCTTAATCTGGCATTATCAAACGCTTCTGAAGTTGCACCTATCAGAAACTGTTTCGGAATAGTAGAGAGGGTGTATAATTTTTTCACACTCCTAAAAGACAAGCCGTTTTACAACAGTGTATTGCATTGGAGATAAATGTTGAAACCAACAGGAAAAAGCTGCTACACACTTTGTCCAACAAGATGGGTGCAAAGGCATGATGCCGTCTTTGTCATGAAGGAGCTTCTTCAACCAGTTGAAGTAGCGTTGGAGGAAATCAAAAACTGGAGTGATAGAGACTCTTCTTCTGGAGCTCTTATTTTACTCAGCTCTTTACGTCAAGGCGAATTCATCATTTCTCTCTTGGCATCAGACAAGCTCCTTGGTTACACTGTAAACCTAAGCAAAAAGCTGCAAGGAAGTGATTTGGAACTATCTTCTGCAATCACTTATGCTGAAACTGTACTTGAAATCCTAAAATCCATAAGAACAAATGCGGATGAAGAGTTTCACTCCTTGTTTGAAGAGGCTACCCATATGGCCAACAACTTTGGATGTAAAATCTCCATGCCCCGAACAGTTGGCAGACAACAAAATAGAAACAACACACCAGCAGATACGCCTGAAGTGTACTACCGGCGATCTATTTTCATCCCTTGGATTGAATCTTTGATAAGTTCTTTGGAATCCCGATTCATGAAACATAAAGACATATTGAAGGGGTTTGAGTGTCTGATGCCTACAGCCGATGGATCACGTGGAAAGGAAGAAACCTCAAAACTTAATTATCTGCAGCTGTGTTGTTTTTATAAAAATGACATAATTGAAAGTGGTGGGAACAACGAAAGCCTGCTCAAAGCCGAGTTTGAGTTGTGGCACAACAGCTTTAAGACCCACACCAACACACCAAGAAATGTAATTGATTTGTTGAACTTGTGTGATAAGGACATTTTTATCGTCCCATTTCATTGCTCCCAGCTTTATCGTCCCATTTCATTGCTCCCAGCTATTTCAAAAATTTATGAGAAAGCAATGTATAACAGGTTTAAGAAATATTTAGATGAAAAATCATTAATTGATAGCGTCCAGCATGGTTTTCGCTCAGGTTTTTCTACAATAACAGCTGCAACTCAATATATCGAATCGATAATAGATTCTATAGATAAAAAAGAACTTGTAATTGGAATCTCTATGGATCTCTCCAAAGCATTTGATAGAGTATGCCACAATACATTACTAAAGAAATTAAAAGATATGGGTGTAGATAACAAGGAATACAAGTGGTTTGCATCTTACCTACAAAATAGATATCAATTTATAGAACTCACATGTAAGAAAGGAGATTGGATAACATCTGTTAAGTCAAAAAAGAAACTGTGCCAATATGGAGTCCCTCAGGGCTCTATACTTGGCCCATTATTATTCCTGTGCTACCTAAATGGTGTGCAAAATACTTTGACCCTGGTTCCTAGAGAAAACATGTATTTATACGCAGATGACACAAACCTGAAGGTGTCTAGTAATACACAGGCAGAGATAACATCTATATCCCATATCGAATTAATTAACATTAAAAATTATTTACTATCCCATAACTTACACTTTAATTTGGAGAAAACCCATTTCACATATTTTTCAACTAAACAAAATAAAAGAAAGTTTGTTTCAAAAATCACAATAGATGGGAAACCGATTAAACATTTAGATAAGACAAACTACTTAGGATTATTTATAGATGAACATCTTTCATGGGATTCACATGTATTAAAAATATGCTCAAAAATTAATTCTGGCTTGTATGCGTTAAAGAAAATGTCCTATTTGTGTAATCTCGAAACATTAAAATTAATTTACTTTTCTTATATCCATTCACATGTTTCATATGGAATTACATTGTATGGGGCGACGTCAAAGAAAAATTTGGAGAGAATACTAAAATTACAAAAAAAGGCAATAAGAATAATTTTGGGGTTACCAGCTAAACAATCAGTAAAATCAAATTTTAGAAAATTAAATATTATGACAGTTTATGGATTATACATATTAGAATGTATCATGTATGTGAAAGAACATGGCTTGAACCAACCTTCTCATGGATACAATACCAGGGGCAGAGTTATATTAACAAGTCGACATAATCTAGATTTTTATAAAAAAAAGACAAGTTATATTGGACAAAAGTACCTACAGATGCTACCTAAAAAATTGAACATGATTGCACCAAATTATAAATTCAAGAAAGGTTTAAAAAAGTATTTGCTAGACTGTGCTCCATACTCAACAGATGAGGTATTTAACTTTAAATCTTGATTTGCTTTTCTTTTTATAAATTGTTCTTATAGTATTTAGTGATATATTGTATACTACATACTTTGACACTATTCGATGTATAATCTTTGTACGACATGAATAAAGCCATTTTTGATTTGATTTGATTTGATTTGACATGTTTCCTAACATCCACATATTGTTGAAAATATTGTGCACTATCCCTGTAACTACGAGTACAGCAGAAAGGTCGTTCTCAACATTACGTAGACTCAAGACCTATCTAAGGAATACCATGGGTGCTAACAGACTGAGTGGACTGGCGGCTTTGAATATTCACCGTGAAATAGAAGTGACCAATACAGAGGTAGTTTCTGTTCTCAAAAAATCGACCAGACGTCTAGATTTTGTCTTGTAAATATTTTAACTTTAACTTACATCTCATTTTGTAATCATTAAATTTACATTTGTAATTTAAATGTATTATTTCTTTCCTTGAAAACTTAAAACTAATTAATGACAGTCCAACTTATTCCAGGATGACATTTCATAATAAAAATCAATATAAAGCTTTAACTTGTAATTTTAATAAGGTTTTAATTGAGCTAAAAGCTGGTTTAATGTAATAGTAGCCTATTAACTTAAATTTTTCTCTAATAAGATTAACTTGTAGTTGATTATGAAACAGGCCACAGACAGTTGGTTTTAGCTTACTCAATTATCTAATGATCATGTAATACAGTGATGTACCAAATGTTACATTATTGTAGTTCGATATGTTATAGGCCAACTAATTATATATTACTGGTCATTGAAGGTCATGTAATGGAAAACTATAGGCGTACATTTTATACTTGGGAAGCCGAAGCCCCCCCCAAACCAAAATTCTGGGTGCGCCCCTGAGGTGGAGTGTAGTTTATTCTTGATGAACTATTTCTACGCAAAAAGTTATGCATGTAAATACAAGCTAAAACAATCAGCTCTGCTTTATTTGGTTCCAGAGCTATCGGTTTCAGTAATACTCTAAACCTTGACGACATGATGCCAAAAACATTTTCAATAACTCTTCTGGCTCTACTAAGCTGTAGTTGAATATCCTTTCTGGAGTTGATGATCCTGGTTTGTGGCCTGGGTAAGGCTTCATCTATACGTTGATAAGGCGAATGCATCACCAGCCACAAAGACATATGGTACTGGAGATGTTCTTCCAGGTAATGCTTCCTAG
>JAQJVL010007449.1:0-23979 GCA_035578905.1 Stictocephala bisonia | reverse complement strand
ATCACAAAGACTCAAGGCTTGTCTCTAACACCGACCGTATATTTTCTAAATACTCACCAACAGAGAAGTTCTGCGCAGGCAGGAATCAGAGAGTCAGGAGAGAACAGTACCTGCCGCTCGAAGGCTCGTCGACAACTGATCGCCGACCGGTGTGCTTACACAAGACCTCGACGATTGACCGCCGCTAGAGGGTGGGGGAAGTTACATTAAAGTAAGTGGGATTATGCCTACTGGGGACACCCACTATAATAAAAAAACGCGCCTTTGCACAGAGTGCAATGACCCTATACCTCTTGGGTGGTGTGGAAACTTGGGTCAAGGTCCCATAAAACCCGGGTTTTATTAACCCACGTTGATTTAACCCGGGCTTTAATAACCCACGTTGTGTTAACGCGGGTTTTATTAACCCACGTTGATTTAACCCGGGTTAACCCACGTTGTGTTAACCCGGGTTTTATTAACCCACGTTGATTTAACCCGGGCTTTAATAACCCACGTTGTGTTAACCTGAGTTTTATTAACCCACGTTGTGTTAACCCGGGTTAGCCCAACCCAGACTGTAAATAGAGTGCATTTTGGCTAAGAGTACACTTTATATAGTATAACGAGGGAATTTGAGGGAAATTTGGCGGGAAATTTGGGAGGGGAGGGTGGTAGCACTGTTTCCGGCCGCTGTCTTGGACAAAAAAAAAAGTTTATTTTATATAGTATAGCTAAGCTAAGAGTGTATTTTATATAGTATAAAATGGTAAAAGTTAGGTTAAGAGTGTATTTTATATAGTATGACGTGGTAAATGTTAGGTTAAGAGTGTATTTTATATAGTATAACAAGGGAATTTGGAGGGAAAATTCCCACGGGGTACCGAGTCTGAGTTGGCGCGGGAGGGAAAAGACGCCTTATTGGACAAAAAAAAAAGTTCATTTTATATAGTATAGCTAGGCTGAGTGTATTTTATATAGTATAACATGGTAAAAGTTAGGTTAAGAGTGTATTTTATATAGTATGATGTGAGAAAAAAGTTCATTTTATATAGTAAAACAAGGCTAATAGTGTATTTTATATAGTACAAAAGGGAATTTGAGGGAATTTTTGGGAGGGAAAATTCCCAACAGGTTGGCAGGAATGGGGGCAGCCATCTTGGATCCGGAGCCGCCATCTTGGATCCGGTCACGTGACTTCCCCCACCACCGACTCACCGTTTGACGAAAACTCACCTTTACCCCTTTGACCTTTGGCCTTTGACCTTTGACCCCTGACCTTTGACGTCTAACCTTTGACCTTTGACCCCTGACCTTTGACCCTTGACCGTTGACTTTTGACCTTTAAACTTTGACCTTTGACCTTGACCTTTGACCTTTGACCTTTGACCTGCTCACGGGACGAAAACTCCTCATGGGATGTTGGTAAAGCCCCATATCCCTACTACTTATATATATATTATTATTATTATATATATGTAAATAGTTTGCTATTTTACAAACTTTGATTTATTTAAAATAAATATTACCAGAAATAATACACTGGAAACAAGTACTAACAGATCTGTTGGGGATGGGGGGAGAGGAAGCTCTGTATCTATTAACTAAATCAGCTGATCCTCTGTTTGTTCTAAAGGCAGATTGTGTTTCTGATACAAATTTCTCTAGGAATGGTCTTAAATGATTTATCAATAATTTTAGTCAGGATTTTACTGCAGTACATACAAAAGAGATTCTTATAAATTTATTATCCCTTAATATTTAAATTGAATTTAAAAATTAAAATACAATTAACAAAATAAGTTATAATTGACTACTTTAGAGAAACATTGTACATAATTTATATCACACTTCCAAGACTAATTACTCTTAAAACACATAATTACTAAAGAGTGACTATGGTAGAACTGTTTCTATATAACCTTAGGTTGTTATAATAGACAACATAATAATTGATATTCTATTTCAAATAAAAACTTAATAATAATGTTGCCATAACACACAGACAATAGTTAGTTTACAAATGAAACAATTGCAAATAATACCCGAGGTAAATAACTGATTTCTGTATCTAAATTTGCAGCAGTAAATTAAATTAAAATATATTAAGTTTTAAATTATTAAATACTGTACTTACCATAACATAAAAATGGTGTATCGCACTTCAGGCATCATACCTAAGGACATAAGATGTAACGAGACTAGTTATTAATTTATTTTTAAGGCCTGAATATTATGAAATAGAGGTGATATCGTGGCGAGGAGAAAGTTGTAAATCTTGACGTGACACATATCATACTTAGTCAGCTTTTGTAACCTGTGAAGGGGCGTTGAGTCATAAATCATTCTTATAAGACCTTGCAGTCTTTATGTAATAAAAATGTAAAATCTTGTTATTTTTATTAACAGCAAAGTAAATTAAATTATATCTGATTGCTCTGACACAAAACACGGTTGTGTAAAAATGGTGAGGTTAAGATTATGAATAGGCCTATCTTATGTACAATAAAGAAATAAGAAATTGGAATATGGTGGTAATATGTATCTAACACTTAACTTTAAATACAAAGACATATTGTTACTTTTTTTGCAACTTTGCAAAATAAACTAAAAGAAAAACACATTTACTAATAACTATTTTTTTTTTTAAATAATTGTTATTATTTTGTTTTGACTTCCATTAAATGCTACTCTGCAATATTCTCTTAAACTGTTTTTAGTAAAATATTATAACCAAACCTGCATAACACGATGGATTTTTAAAGTTTGTTTAGTTACTAGACTCTAAGGAGAAATCGAAATTTTGTAAAAAAAAAATATATACAGCATTTATAGCAAAATTATATTTTTTCACGACAAAAAATGTAATTATTGTACTGTATGACCATAGGATATATCCAAAAATTACTAAAAAGTATTTGTTGTAAACAGTTATACTTATCTGTTATTGTAGATTAGCTAAGGACCAGTAAATATCAAAATCAGTACTGTAGTTTGGAGATTGTTTCTCTTTTCCAACCGACAATACCTTAAAATGTACATATTTGTAATGAATATAATTAGGAAATTTTTCTTTATCCATTAACAAATGATATTTGTAGTGAAATGGTGTATTAAAAATATAACATGATTGAAAACAGTTTTTATTTTATTCTTAATATGAAGAAATAACGATTTCAGTGACAATTCTTTATTAAAAGATTACAGCTAGTGATAATTAATTGTAGGGTATAGTTTATTTGAATAATTAGATGTATTCCCCAGTAAGGAGTACCATCAGGTAAATTAGACACATTTTAAATTAAAAATTACTGCCTATTGTTTAAAACAGCAGAGAGAAGTCCATACTAATTTTTATTTATTTTGGTGACTAAAACCCACAGTTTATTATAGACTCTTCCTGTAAAATAGGGATACCAAATAAAACAATAAGATATATATTTCATAGCGTTTTTTATGATTTCATAATAAACATAATTGAAAATACCTTGCGAAATTTCAAAATGACTCCTAGATTAGGTGATATAGATTTCAAACAATGTTCATATAATATATTGCAGCCTGAATTATTCATATTGTAGTTGTTACAATAATATACGAGCATTGCAAAAGTAATTTACCTGAAATATTTCTAGTGTCATCTAGATGAATGGGTCCATAGAGGAGGTATAGTGCTTAACATTTAACAAAAGTCTTACTTATGAAAAATAAAAGATATTAAAATGTTTTAGAAATAGGTATTACATTTTTTACTGAGAGAAAATAATAAGATAATATTTTTGTAGACAAAAACATTTGGCTTCCTTACTGTTACCATAACATAACTAATCTCACCATAGGTGTTCTCTGCCTTGCTGATACACCAACAGGTATCCTTCCCAATCAACTTCGTCATCTGACTGACAGCTCTGTATCATATTGAAACCACTATGATGGTGACTATATCAAGTGATCCAATAATCTTCGTGTCTTCAAAGAAAAGACAATCTCCCCTATTGTAAGTGATTCTAATTCTATATGTGATTTTAATTATATATGTGATTTATATAGAAATAGATGATTTTATTCCAATAGTAGGATATACTCCGGCATCCTTCACGTGCCAATACTACCAATCCTGAAATTATTTTACTTTTCTTAACGTTGCATGCATACATGTTAAAAAACCACATATTACGTCAATGGATACTATTCAAATTTAACAGAGTTTTTGCTAAAAAAAAAGAAACTATAGGAAAAAAAACGTATCCCTATACAAGAAAAACATTAATTGGAATAGTATAACATGAAAAACATTTTTAAAGTATATCAACAAAAAGTTAAAAAAACAGACAAATATATACATTTCATACAAAAAATTTAAATAAATTAAGCAATCCAAAAGATACTGAGAATGATGAAAATAAATCAGGTATTTATGAAATAAATTACAATGACTTTAATATTAAAAAGACAATGAATTTTTTTTTAATTTCAAGAACATTTGTTACATATACAATTTAATGTAGAAGAAAAATCTGCAGCTGCCAACCACAGAATTAAAACTGGACTTATTATTTCAAAAAATAATTTAAAATTATTAAACCATATAACAACACCATGATAAATAAATGCATGGTAATCATGGTACATTATTACAGAAAATTCTGAAAATCCATTAAATCAAGAAGATGGACGAATTAAAAAATGTATTTCGATTAAACAAATACAACAAAATTAATTTAAATTCAGTTTATAAATCTTCCAAAATCATAACAAAACCAACATTTAGAAGAATAAATAGATACTAAAGTCGAACATTTAAAAACGTATATTTATGCAATCTTATATTATATATTTACTTTTTGTATTTAATATTTGTATGTGTCTAACCATGATAGACTTACTATTAAAAGGCCTCTAATTGTGTTCAGTTTAATAATTCTATTACGTCAACTTGGACCATCTTAAACTATCCATCATTGTTGAAACAAATATGATTCAGAAACTAACTCCAAGGGTTTTTTAGAGAATAAAATAAACCAACTAACACATTACAAACAATCTTGAACACAAGTATCAAAGTATTGATATAATTCGTAACTCGATTGGATCGTTCCCATTTCAACGTATAAAATGTTAAATAACTACTCCTATATATGTATGTTTTAGAATCCTAAAAATAGGTATACTTTTCAATAATGCTAAGTAAAAAAGTAATAATCAATAACTACCTATGAGAGATTAATATATAAAATGTATTTTGACTATGTTTGCACTATATTTAAATAAAATTCAAATGAATGAAAATGAGTACTACTTGTTATCAAACAATGTGTTGGATATGTTTTGAATACATGAATGATGAATGTCATGCTTGCACTAAATTGAAAATAGATGCTTGGGAAGCTGGACATCGATCAGTCGGAGTGAGCACCAGTGTTGGATCTAGACATTTAATCCTTTACATTCAGTTATGTTTGATATTTTCAGTCCGACGTCCTTTTTGTTATATTCATAGAGATAAAGTTATGAAACTCATTTTTACCCAGAATATGTAATTTTGTATGCATTTATTAGTGCTAGAAGGTATTATACGGAAATAACATATTATTTATTGAGTCAAAACAGCATACTAATAGTTAATAACTTGAGGTTATAAAATATAAGTTAATTATGTTATAAACACGTAACTGAAAAATGAAAATGGTTTTCCTCTTAATCAGTGATTGCAAGCAGAAGCAAATTTCCTTAACTAACTGACTACCTAAATCGATTAGGTCAACATTCAACGTTTGTAATTAATCAAACGAACATACTGATCTGATAGTATCTTATGTCTAATAAAGCAATATCCTAGGTCATGATAATATATATAATTAAATGTAGTTTAAAACAATAACTTTATAGTTTTTAATTAGCATAATACGTGTTGGTACATATACAGTAAACGTCTCACAACACAAATGTATTACATTATAAGCACAAAATGCTCAAATTTACTACAATACAAGTACAATTCGTGCATGATATACTTGTATTGTAGGATATTTGTTCATTTTGTGCTAATATTGTAATAGGTTTGTGTTGTGTGACGTTTACTTGTACTGAATAACTTTTTAAACTTTTTATTAACTTTATTATATTTTATAATGTTTATAATTTTATAAACTTTATTATTAAAGATCCATTCCGTTAATATGCAGTTTACAACACTTTTAGAAATCTTTTTAAAAGCTCCTACGATTTTGTGAAAGTGTTTCACAAGTAATGAAAGTAATTTTATTTTTTTTTTTATTTTTAATAATCACCTTTTAGTAGTGAGAG
Organism: Stictocephala bisonia; assembly: GCA_035578905.1. Taxonomy (NCBI): domain Eukaryota; kingdom Metazoa; phylum Arthropoda; class Insecta; order Hemiptera; family Membracidae; genus Stictocephala; species Stictocephala bisonia. The sequence continues at coordinate 17,694 of JAQJVL010007449.1, read as the reverse complement.
AGGGAGTTAATGGTAGAGTGGTCTAAGGCGAGATGACTTTGTTTCTGAGTTAGAGATAGCAAAGGTTCAAATATTGGCCTTGGTTGCTAATTATATTGGCCAAAATATTCACCTTGTAATCCGTGATACAGTAATATTTTACTACACCTCTACTCCCCCTAGCTCTGTCTGATGAGTTCCCCAAATAGATTAAATGGCTATGGGGAATGGGTAGAGTTAATATGAGATCGGTCTTTCCTAAAAAAAAACAGAGTACTGTGTTGTTTATCTAAATTCTGTGCAATATTTTATTGTGCTTTTATTCCTTTCAATAAAAGTAGAACATTAGTATATCAATACAGTTAAAAAAACTAGGACATCGATAGTAAAAAAATTGTATACCAATGATTCTACATAAATGTATAAGAAAACACGTGTGGATTAGAACACTTTTTTATATTTAACATTTTATTGCTAAATTTTTATTTTAACGTCGTAAACTTAGGCGTTTAGTACAAAACTGATACTTTGTTCCAAATAGCATAGATCGAACTTTAAGAAACTATATTTAGTACGACAGGTTAATTTATGAACTGTCATAGAGCTAAACTAAATCATTGATCATTACATCCCACAATAACTTTAGGCATAACTTTCTTACTTTTTTCATACTGAGAAAACATTTAAAATTATTAATATGAACTGTAAATATCAATACTTTATTTATTAAACATAAATAACTAAGAAAATGTTGTAGCGTTTGGAAATTTCAGACGTATCATGTAAGTTCACAATTCACATATCCAGCAAAGAAATATCTTACATTAAAATTAAAAAAAAACTTTAGTGTAGATATAAAAGAAGTAATAAATACCTATATACGAAATAAACCTATTTAAATAAGAACTTATATAAAATACTATTTTATAGACAAACTATTTACTGTATGTGTAATTTTTTTAAGTATAGATTTAATTGTCTCTTCAACTTTTAATTAGTCCTCTTATCATGATAAAATCTAAATCACTTATTTATTATTTGATTAAATAGTAAATGAAAACCTACCCACAAAACCTGGTAAACCACCCAACTAAGAGACGGAGATGTATAATATCCCACACCAGCTGTAGGTGGTGGCAGCCGCAACGCCCTTTTGTGCCTTGTTGGCCTCAAAAATGTTACATATATGACAACGACAACTTAAATGGATTATTTTCAAGGCGATAACGATAAGAGGTTTTCGTCCAAGTATTTGTGGATAATAAATAACGTATACGGTAAATAGCGTCATGATTTAACGTATACTAATATTTCTTAGATCTTAAAATAATTTATATACTTTAAGAGAGGTAATTGTACAGGTAAGGATTTTTATTAATAATTTTGTTTGAAGATATACTTATCGAAGAATAGAATGAATTATGATAATAAATAAATTTAAAAAATCATTTAGAAAATGCATATTAAATGTACAAAAAAACTGTTTAATACTTACTGACGTAGAACGAAATTTTATTTATATTTTCAAGTAACTTATAACCTAATTTTCCTCGAGATTCTCTTCAATATGGAGTTCCAAAGACAATATACAGACCTCATATCAGGCTTATAAATCTTGTGAAGCCTGAAGTAAAGTATGGTCTTCATGTGTACTGTTCATTAATCTTTACTTTATTACTAGTTTTTTTTAGTATATGAAACTATTTTTTACTCTAGACAGTACACTGATATATTTTACTATTATTTGGAGAGGTTTGACGTATTAAACAACATTATATTCCACAATTTAAATTACCTAATGAACTAAATGTTATGTTTGAACTATTTTACATTTTTGATGACAGTTTAAGCCTTTTCATTAGATATAAGAGATAATAGGATATGATACAGTAATAGGTTTAACTATATGTATATTGTGACTAAGTTCGTGGCCAGGATGTTGGCCTGCCCTGAACTTATGTTAACGTTCACGACTATCACCCATAGAGGAATATTTCGGAATGGTCTGGGTGGTACTGACACAGTTGACCATTGGGTTAAGATTCCACCTTGAAGTCACCTCGATTGGGGAATATTTGACTAGTTGGTGTTTGGGACTAGTTTCGGTGGTTTTAGAGTGGTTTAATTCCACCATCTTCCATACAGTAAAGCTATTGGGAGTTGGCTAAATAGTGTTCCACAGTTCACACATGTCACAGAGTTAGTTGTGTATTTGATACTTAATGTGTTTATTAATTTTTGTTTATTGATAATCGTACTTACTGATTGGTTGTAATATAAATATTTGTGAAATTAGTTTAATTTATTAAAAATATGATGGATTCTCTCACTTTGAGAGTTGTTTACTCCAACAGTTCAGTATAAGTGGAACATAAACACCATATTTTCTGTAACATATTTCTATATCAATTTATGTTAATTTCATGTCTTAAATGGATTTGGTAAAATAAGAGTTAATATTTATTGAATACAATTTAATGTAGGATAAACAATTTAGTAGATGGTTGGAAACTTTATTTTAGATGTCAGACCCCTTTTATTTGGGGTTTGAAAAAATATGTCACTTAAGCTGATTACTGAACTTTTGATTTATGAATAATGAATTAAGATTATTGTATAATTTATGTCTTTGCAGAATTATGTTTATAAATTTCTTTCAAACGTCAATATTAATGAGATGATTATTATAATAAATATAAAAATATTATTCAGTGAATTCACACATTAATATTTAACTTTTCAAGCTGGACAAAAACAGTTTAGGCCTTAGCAAGAACTATTTTTTCTTGATATTAAATTATAACAGTTTCCTAAAAGCAATATTTAAGAAGCCCAAGTTAGTAATAGAACAGTAGATGATAGTTATTGTTAATAGTTTAATTAATAATGAAAACTATTTGATCCAAATATTTCTATAAATGTACAGTCACACTTTTGTAATAATAACAGTTATTTCTGTTGCTTTCAACACAATAATAAACCTGTGTTGAAGTAAGTGTAAAATAAGTGTAGAATTAAGGGTTTAATTAATAACCATGTGTTGGCACGTATTAAATAAATAATATCAAAGTGAAAGTCCCAAACTCTGTCTAATAAATACAAACCAGTCAAAAACAAAATTTCAGAATCTGAAACCAAATTTGCATAACAACAGCTGAACTATGCGCTTACATACCAACTACTGTTTGCTACACTGCATAACTTAACACTTACTACGAACCGAATTATTATACGTAAGGGCAACGTAAGGTTAGTTACTCTAGCACTATAGTCAGTCATTACAACAGATTAACTGTGCGCTTACATACCGACTACTGTTTGTTACTCTGCATAACTTAACACTTACTACGAACCGAATTATTATACGTAAGGGCAACGTAAGGTTAGATACTCTATCACTATAGTCAGTCATTACAACAGATTAACTGTGCGCTTACATACCAACTACTGTTTGCTACACTGCATAACTTAACACTTACTACGAACCGAATTATTATACGTAAGGGCAACGTAAGGTTAGTTACTCTAGCACTATAGTCAGTCATTACAACAGATTAACTGTGCGCTTACATACCGACTACTGTTTGTTACACTGCATAACTTAACACTTACTACCAACCGCATTATTACACGTAAGGGCAACGTAAGGTTAGTTACTCTAGCACTATAGATAGTCATTACAACAGCTGAACTGTGCGCTTACATACCGACAACTGTTTGTTACACTGCATAACTTAACATTTACTACCAACCGAATTATTATACGTAAGGGCAACGTAAGGTTAGTTACTCTAGCACTATAGTCAGTCATTACAACAGATTAACTGTGCGCTTACATACCGACAACTGTTTGTTACACTGCATAACTTAACATTTACTACCAACCGAATTATTATACGTAAGGGCAACGTAAGGTTAGTTACTCTAGCAATATAGTCAGCCATTACAACCGCTGAACTGTGCCCTTATATACAGACTACTGTTTGTTACACTGCATAACTTAACACTTACAACCAACCACATTATTACACGTAAGAGCAACGTAAGGTTAGTTACTCTAGCAATATAGTCAGTCATTACAACAGCTGAACTGTGCGCTTATATACAGACTACTGTTTGTTACACTGCATAACTTAACACTTACTACCAACCGCATTATTACACGTAAGAGCAACGTAAGGTTAGTTACTCTAGCAGTATAGTCAGTCATAACAACAGCTGAATTGTGCGCTTACATACCAACTACTGTTTGTCACACTGCATAACTGAACATTTACTACCAACCGAATTATTATACGTAAGGGCAACGTAAGGTTAGTTACTCTAGCAATATAGTCAGTCATTACAACAGATTAACTGTGCGCTTACATACCGACTACTGTTTGTTACACTGCATAACTGAACACTTGCTATCAACCGAACTATTATACGTAAGGGCAACGTAAGGTTAGTTACTCTAGCACTATAGTCAGTCATTAAAACAGATTAACTGTGTGCTTACATACCGACTACTGTTTGTTACACTGCATAACTTAACATATACTACCAACCGAATTATTATACGTAAGGGCAACGTAAGGTTAGTTACTCTAGCAATATGGTCAGTCATTACAACAGCTGAACTGTGCTCTTATATACAGACTACTGTTTGTTACACTGCATAACTTAACACTTACTACCAACCGCATTATTACACGTAAGGGCAACGTAAGGTTAGTTACTCTAGCAATATAGTCAGTCATAACAACAGCTGAATTGTGCACTTACATACCAACTACTGTTTGTTACACTGCATAACTGAACACTTACTACCAACCGAATTATTATACGTAAGGGCAACGTAAGGTTAGTTACTCTAGCAGTATAGTCAGTCATAACAACAGCTGAATTGTGCGCTTACATACCAACTACTGTTTGTTACACTGCATAACTGAACACTTACTACCAACCGAATTATTATACGTAAGGGCAACGTAAGGTTAGTTACTCTAGCAATATAGTCAGTCATATCAACAGCTGAACTGTGTGCTTACATACCAACTACTGTTTGTTACACTGCATAACTGAACACTTGCTATCAACCGAACTATTATACGTAAGGGCAACGTAAGGTTAATTACTCTAGCAATATAGTCAGTCATAACAACAGCTAAACTGTGCGCTTACATACCGACTACTCTTTGTTACACTGCATAACTGAACACTTGCTATCAACCGAACTATTATACGTAAGGGCAACATAAGGTTAGTTACTCTAGCACTATAGTCAGTCATTACAACAGATTAACTGTGCGCTTACATACCGACTACTGTTTGTTACACTGCATAACTGAACACTTGCTATCAACCGAACTATTATACGTAAGGGCAACGTAAGGTTAGTTACTCTAGCAATATAGTCAGTCATATCAACAGCTGAACTGTGCGCTTACATACCGACTACTGTTTGTTACGCTGCATAACTGAACACTTGCTATCAACCGAACTATTATACGTAAGGGCAACGTAAGGTTAGTTACTCTAGCACTATAGTCAGTCATTACAACAGATTAACTGTGCGCTTACATACCGACTACTGTTTGTTACTCTGCATAACTGAACACTAAACTACCAACCGAATTATTATACGTAAGGGCAACGTAAGGTTAGTTACTCTAGCAATATGGTCAGTCATTACAACAGCTGAACTGTTGTAGTGCTCTTATATACAGACTACTGTTTGTTACACTGCATAACTTAACACTTACTACCAACCGCATTACTACACGTAAGAGCAACGTAAGGTTAGCTACTCTAGCAATATAGTCAGTCATAACAACAGCTGATCTGTGCGCTTACATACCGACTACTGTTTGTTACACTGCATAACTGAACACTTGCTACCAACCGCATTATTATACGTAAGGGCAACGTAAGGTTAGTTACTCTAGCAATATAGTCAGTCATTACAAAAGCTGATCTGTGCGCTTAAATACTGACTACTGTTTGTTACACTGCATAACTGAACACTTGCTACCAACCGAATTATTATACGTAAGGGCAACGTAAGGTTAGTTACTCTAGCAATATAGTCAGTCATAACAACAGCTGAACTGTGCGCTTACATACCGACTACTGTTTGTTACACTGCATAACTGAACACTTACTACTAACCGAATTATTATACGTAAGGGCAATGTAAGGTTAGTTACCCTAGCAATATAGTCAGTCATATCAACAGCTGAACTATGCGCTTACATACTGACTACTGTTTGTTACACTGCATAACTTAACACTTACTACCAACCGAATTATTATACGTAAGGGCAATGTAAGGTTAGTTACTCTAGCAATATAGTCAGTCATATCAACAGCTGAACTGTGTGCTTACATACCGACTACTGTTTGTTACACTGCATAACTTAACACTTACTACCAACCGAATTATTATACGTAAGGGCAATGTAAGGTTAGTTACTCTAGCAATATAGTCAGTCATTACAACCGATTAAAACCCAGATATGCCTAGCGTCCTACATGTAGAACACAGTACAACTCTGTATTTAGCTTTATTTCCTATGAGTTCCTTAAACTGCTGCTAGGTGTCAGCATTATCCAGTTTTCAAGTAAGTCCAAGGCAACTAACTACAACACTCAGCTGGTCAGTTCCATGCTTTTAGTTGTCATACTAGCTGCATTCCTAACCTCCAAAATAGTGATGGCTGCTTTTTCACGTGTTCGTGAAGAAAAGTAAGTATGATTGCTAATAATCTTTATAGTTTTATTTTTGATTGGGGGGTTTCTAATTGTAGGCATTCTAATAGTTCAATTGATACCAAAATATAACCAGTTATTCACTTCTCAAGATTTTGACAAGGATACAAAGTTGACTGACCTAAATATAGAACAGTAGGCACATACACTATATTTTGGCATTTCCACCTTATATGTGCAAAATTGTAAAACGGTAGCCCAATAAAGCTAAAGTATTATCTCTATTTTTGCATATTATGGAAAATACATAGTTTAAAATTATTTTGTCTGATTTTAGGACTTGCTCACTTGACGAAATTCTTACTCTTCTAGAAGAGGATGACGTTCCATTACTACCTCAAGATCAGATAAATATTTACATTCAGCCGCCAATAAATGCAAATGAGTATGTTACTGATGAGGATTCTGGGGATGAGGACAGCCCTACAGTCAACAACCTACCAGGAAATCAGCTCTTGGCACCTGCTGAGTTGCGGCACGTATATGTGGAACCTGACCATGAGGAGTGTAGTACAAGTACAGGTAGTAGCCACTCGGCACAATTTGATAAAGTTATTGACCCACTACCTTCTAATGCAGAACCTAACATTTTGCCCGAAAATAGTGAATCTCCTGAAAACCCCCCTAAAAAGGCTAAAATGTCATCAAATAAATCAAATAAAACTGTAAAAAAATGAATTTATCTAAAAACGTAAAAAAGAAAACGTGGTGCAATGATGATCTTCAACCGGATCAAACGATTTGGTCTCAGCAGCTAGTAGTTCATAACAATTTAACTCCATTGGAGCATTTCTCGCTATTTTTTTATGATGATGTAGTTGCTTTGTTAGTTGATAAAACAAACCGCTATGCAGCTTTACGTAACCGACTGGGAGATGTAACAGAGGAGGAAATGAAATGTTTCACTGGTGTTCTTCTGTTGAGTGGATACGTCCAATTACCTCAAAGAAGAATGTTTTGGGAATCATCACTTGACACGCACAATGATTTAGTTTCTCAATCAATTTCACGGGACAGATTTGAATTTATTATGTCTAACTTACACGTCTGTGACAATGAAGATTTAGATAAAAATGATAAATATAGTAAAGTTCGTCCTTTGTATAATATTCTTAACAAAAACATTTTTGACAATGCACCTCATGAAGAATTCCATTCTGTCGATGAGTCTATGGTGCCCTATTTTGGCACCTTATAAAACAATTTATAAGAAATAAACCAATAAGGTATGGGTACAAAATTTGGGTTGGATCAACAACTACAGGTTATGTAATTTGGAAAGACCCATTTCAAGGGAAATCTCAAACTCTATCCCCAGCCTATGCTCATTTGGGGCTTGGAGCATCTGTTGTGTTGCAATACACCGATGTGCTGAAACAAAACGGTCCCTTCCCGTACCATTTATTTTTTGACAACTTCTTTGGTGGTTTGCCTCTGTTAGAAGAACTAAAGAAAAAAAACATAAGAGCAACATGTACAATGCGGGAAGACCGAATTGCGAGATGTCCGCTGGAAAGTAATGTGGTTTTCAAAAAAACTTGTAGAGGTGCACTAGATTACAAAAGTGTAAAAAACAAAAAAATCATCATAGCGAAATGGAATGATAACAGCACTGTCATAGTAGCTTCTAATGTTGATGGTGTGGAACCAATGCAACAAGTCAAACGATTCTCTCACCAAGAAAAGAAACATGTTCCTATTCCACAGCCAAACCTAATCAACAAATACAACAAAAAATGGGTGGAGTGGACAGATCCAATCAGAATGTGAGTTTGTATCGTATTCAAATACGAGGCAAGAAATGGTATTTTCCCTTGATAAGTGATTGTATCGACAGCGCAGAGCAGAATGCTTGGCAACTACACCGTTTTGCTGGTGGAAAACTGGACCATCTAGCTTTTCGGAGAAGACTCTTGCAATGCTAGAGACATTTGGTAAAGGGCGCTTATCTAAAGCAGGACGGCCATCGAAGCACTCTAAAGAAGACTCCAGATTTGACCATGTAGATCACTATGTTATTCCTCAAGAAAAACAAACACGGTGTGGGTTGTGCCACTCTAAGTGCACAACTAGGTGCCAAAAATGTGATGTTGGACTGCACACAAAATGTTTTGTTACTTACCATACTAAACCATGAATGTTTATTATAATCCATACAATTGCTAAAAACCCAAAGTAAAATTTCTAATGAATGTTAAATGTCTTATAATAAGTAATATCAATTAAAATACATTGGAAAAAAATAGTTTTCTTCCATTACTCCTATTTACAGTTTCTTACCAATAGCCGTCCCATGTGCCTAATGTCCTATATGTAGGACGCCACTTTTTTTTAAGGATATTTATGTTTTTTAGTAAAAATCTGTTAAAATGTATTTTATTAACTAATTAAAAGAGATTTAAAACAATTTTAAAAAAAACTTTTTTTAAAAATAATTCAGGCATATATCTGGGTTAACTGTGCGCTTACATACCGACTACTGTTTGTTACACTGCATAACTGAACACTTGCTAGCAACCGAATTATTATACGTAAGAGCAACGTAAGGTTAGTTACTCTAGCACTATAGTCAGTCATTACAACAGATTAACTGTGTGCTTACATACTGACTACTGTTTGTTACACTGCATAACTGAACACTTGCTAGCAACCGAATTATTATACGTAAGGGCAACGTAAGGTTAGTTACTCTAGCACTATAGTCAGTCATTACATCACAGAATAACTAAACACATGTCTATTATTTATTGTTTCTACAATTCCCTGTAAAATTAATTATAATCTTATAATTTCTTCAGCAATTTAACACGTAATAATTTTCATAAATTATCTAATAATCCTTCGATTAAAATACCTTCAAAATATGCAGGCAGATCTTGCCCGCCTGGAAAGTCTAAAAAAACGTGCTTCATTACAAAATCAAATCGATGATAGCTCGATAACTTTGAAACTAAAATAAAAGTATATTGGGAAGTTCATAGACTAGAAAATAACAGTAGAATAAGATAAATGAAAGGGATTAATATTAATATCCTACCATACGCTTTGAAACTAGTCTTAATCAACCATAATTAATAAACGACGAAAATCAATCCACTGTGGAATATTATAATCAAATAACTTAAACCATCAATGTAATTGGACTATTGATTATTGCTATAGGAAAAATCACATTAATTTACTAAACTTTCGTAGACATTTGGTCTTCATCATATCTATCTTTGGAAAATGTTTTAAATGAATCCATCAACGTTAAATCATTACATGACATACACAAAAGATGAATTATCTTAATTTAAATTTTATTTTTTTTAAGTTATAAATAATCTAACGGTAATTTGCTAACTCTAATTAGAGAATTATGTTATTCTTAAGAGGTGGAAGTGTCGAAAATTATATTTACGCTCTTTTAATCTCGTTCTTGATTTAGCAACAATAATTATCAAACATGGCATATTTTACTATTTAAAGAAACTCTATAATTGAGCACCTGAATATTATATAAAAATTATAACTCAAATGGTAGGAATTATTTAAAGAAAAGAAAACATAATCTGATTATTAAAATTAAATAGTTAATGGATTTAATAAATATTTTCACTGGCGATGTTTTCCTATAAATAGGTTTTCTCCTATAAAAATATTCACTTGTTGTGTAAGACGGGCACATTCAACTGAATCCTGATTAAACCAATAGTTGTCAATTAACTACAAGCCACTGTGGGCACATGCCAAACATCTGTGACATCGTGGTCTAATTGTTACCTGTCAGAGAGAGAGGAGCACGTTCAAGACAATAATGATTTAACCAATAGTTGTCAATTAACTGCAAGCCACTGTGGCTTGTAATCAACATAAAAATACTATCGGCCCACTTTTTGTCGGTTCAAAAGGTTAACCACACTCCCACCCATACACGTAGAGTGGTTTTTATCCACCCGCCCGCCCATACACGTAGAGTGGTTTTTAACCACCCGCCCACCCATACATGTAGTGTGGTTTTTAACCACCCGCCCACCCATACACGTACAATGGCATAGAGAACATTTAACAATCTAATATTGTTATTTACCTATGGATAACTAATGGTTTTTGCGAAGCAAATGTTTTCTGTTTATTACTAATAACTAAAGCTTCCGGAGTTACGACCGGTGTAACGACCGCATTAAGGTGTTATTAACCCATCCACCACCCATACACGTAAAGTGTTATTGACCCACTCACCCACCCATACACGTACAGTGGTATTGATGTGACACCATGGTCTAATTAATACCTCTCAGAGAGAGAGGAGCCCGTTAAAGACTATAATGATTAAACCAATAGTTGCCAATTAACTAAAAGCCACTGTCGGCACAAGCCAAACACCGAGGACACTATGGCCTGATTGAAAATTATTGTCAGTGAGAAGATTATTTTCAACGATAACTCAAATATTATTGTTATAATTCCTTTTTTTTTGTATTCTTGGTGGGTCAGTAGCACTGTATGGTCTGGGGGGACGGGTGGGTCATAAGCTCTCTACGGTTTGGGAGGACGGTGGGTCAGTAGCCCTGAAAGGCATGGGGCACGGGTGGGTCAGTAGCATTGAACGAAATTGGAGGACAAGTGGGTCAGTAGCACTGTAACCTCAGTTTCCCACAATGTTCTTGTAATCAGCTTAATAATGGCAACTACTTTGCCAAATGTAATTGTTTATGGCGAATTTGTCAGTTACAGTATTCATAATATTCTAAATTCTGTTTACATTCCACTTCCGTGGTTTTAAAGTCACGTTAATCCAGTGGTGCAAATAGCTTATAGAAGAAAGGCTTGTCTGAGCAGAGGAAGAGAACTGAGTCTTAAATAGGCATGTCCCCCCACAAAAGTCCCTGTGACTTAATTTTAAATTTTATTTGTTTAATCTGTATTTGAATATGATATGATAACCCAACAAAAGCAAAAATAGCAATGCTAATTTTTTGAATACGTATCAGATAAAATTATGAGAGTATAAGCTATGTGGAACAGTTTGGTTTAGTCATGCACCCAATTACCATCTATATTGGAGCAGCTTACAACTCTCTTGATAACAGGGTTAATTAAACAAAACTCTCGAACATGTCTAACCCTTGCTGCTAGTGACACTTCATTAACATGTTAATGCAGTTGTAGTTTTACTAATCCTCGTAACATTATACAACATAAAATTCATGACTTAATTTATTTTTAGGTTTGTATCGTCAATTAAAATTTGTGCAGTTTTTTTATTATTATTAATTTGAAAGCTTTTAACATAATAAACTGGAATATTATGGAATAAATAAAGTTTATTATTTTCCTTATTCATTCACAAGAAAAATACTTTTGTAAATGTTCACAATATACATTGGGATTAAATTTAGTCCTTCTTAATGTGATTTGTTATTATAGTATAAACGAAGTCGTAAAGGGAATAATTTCCTATTAGCATCGAATATTTATAATTTTGTAAAGGTTCAGAAATATTGGTCCCAAAAAAAATTGTTATGTTATTAAATATGGAAACCACCAAAATAATTATATACAGTGTCATACATGAAAAATATTAATACAAAATATACCATTATTTAAATTTAAAATTTGTATGGATAAATTCCTTTTCTTTTAAATGTAATTATGAAACTATATTAATATTAAGTATTGTGATGCAATTATATTAATTGAATACAACTAGATAAAAAATTTACTGAAGTGGTTATCCAGATATTGATTGAAATGTTTCAATATGTAAATTGTAATATCTTTGTTATATATATACTATTTATTATTTACTGTTGTATGTTAACTATATATATAACAATAAATAATGTGGTGTGTTTGGGTGCATTTCAGCAAAATTCATAGTTAATTTTGATCAAATAATAGTATAAACAGTCGAAGGACTACATTTGTGCACAAACAATTCATTATTATTACATGTAGTAAAAAGGTTATAAATACTACTATTTAGCATGTATGAAAATAGTATAATCATTAAATTTAAGAGTTAGTTAAATATATATTTAATTAATGTTAAGAGACTAGGAAGTTTCAGTTTATATAGAAGTAACTGAAATACATTTTGTCAACCCAACTTAGTTGACCACTGACATTCTGTCGTTTAGGACCAATTATTGTCGTTTTTACTTGATGGTTACATTTATATAGATAATTGATCACCAATAGTAAAATATCTATCACTAATGATAAATATTTAAGAACAAATTACGATGACAGGACTTTATTGACCTTGACACTTCGTATAAACAAAACAAAACTGTTGAAACAAATCTCTAAGTATTAATTTAAAGAAAAATAAAAGTTTATATATACAGGGTGTTACAAAAAGGTTGGGCTAGCTATATATTTTCAGATTATATTAGTGATTCTAAAAATTCTAAAAAAAATGAAGAATACTATTTTTTAATTTCTGCTTTGTTTATCAGCTAGACGCCGAGATGTTTTTCCATAAAACAATTAGTATATATTTGCTCTTATCTTTACGATTATTAAAACACACAGTAAATATGTTTTTGTCAGAAGGTAGTAATTAATAAAAGAAATTTTTATTATTTTCAAAACAGTCTTTTTTTTATATTAACAAATATTTATTAAAAACTCTGGTTTAATAAAAAATTTTGAAATTACAAAATAGTTTTTAAACTTCTTTACTTTTCCAATGATTCCTCATTTAAGAAAGAACTATTTTATGAATTAACTTTAATCCTAATGCAAATAAATGGCTACTAATTTGACAGTAATTCCAAAGTATGTGAATTAAAGTTTATTCGTAAAATAGTTATTTCTTAAGTGATTCTTACAAATGAGGTATGATTGGAAAGACAAAGTTGTATACAAACATTTTTGAAACTAAAATTTTTTTTAAATAGTAAAAATAATTTAAAATTTAAATAATTTGTTTATTAAATAATTCCTTCTGACGTGAACGTATTTACTGAGCTTTGTAATATTCCATGTTTTATGGAAAAAACAAAATGACGTCTAGCTGATAAACAAAGCAGAAATTGAAAAGTTACTATTCTTGATTTTAAGCTTAGAATCAGGCATAGAATCTGAAAATGCATAGTTGGCCTAACCTTTTTGTATCACCCTGCACATAATTATTTATTGTCTACTATATTATTTTAAAATCTGTTTTAAAAACCCTTGTTATTAAAGAACATCAAGTCTCATTTAACCAGGTGAAGTTATTGCCTTTTATCCCTAAACACAACACTTACATAGGGACTAGCTGCTCCGTTAAATGTGACTTGAGAACCACCGCCAGTGATCAGGCAGGTGAGCTGCGTGCAGGGATGGAATTCCTCACCAGTCAGTCACCCACCCAAGGAACAGCTACGCTTGACGTTTCTCTGTGTTGTTAACATGCGATTTCGTCGGAGCCCTCCTTTCAAGGCCGCTGGAAAATTATTAGACAATAAGTTATGTGTATTAAGTAATGCAATTATTAAATCAAAACATCCTTTTTCTGATTAATAACATGTAAGCATAATTTAGTCAACATGTACGTTTAATAAAATTAGAAGTAATAAACTTTGCAATAAATATAATCACATTTTTCATATTTTTCAATAAATACTTTCAGAGTGAAAACACACAAACGATATGAATAAGTTCATAATATAATTTAGAGTTTTATCCAAGTAATCATTTATAATATTCTGTCCTGCCAGAAATGCTAATCCTCTACACAACAAAGTTCGCAAGCCGTGCGTGATATTTGCATAACAACAACTGAACTAAGAGCTTACACACAAATTACTGTTGCCTCGCTTCATATTGTAGACTTTCTTCTATGTATTTAGTACAAATTACGTATTTAGAGACAAGCCAAACGAAATGTTCTCCGTTTTTATGTATAATAGAGTAATAGTAACTCCTAGACTTAATTATACTTTAAACCGTCATAACCAATAGTGTACGAGCTCTATGTACTACAATATACATAATGTATACAAGTTTGTAACTGTTCAGCTATGTACGTTAAACAGGTAAGTCTTATAAAATATTTATATTGTTGTGGTAGTTTAGATATATGGAAAGAGTCTCTATTTTTTCTCTAGTTAAGACCAAGTCTGAACATTCATTGATGACATCAATGTATTTGGTATCTTATTAACGGAATTACATCCCAACGACCTATAAATTAAAGTCTTACAACGTAATGGGTCGTATGAAATACATCATTTGTCGACAGTAATAGGAAACACCTTCGACAGAACCATGGGTTAGAGGGTTTAGGACTTGAAACACATCGCCTGGAACAATATTAGGGACTTCAAACATCATATATACTAGGTATGATAATTTAGTTAATTTTTAAGAAGCATTTTTACATTTTGTAGTGTCTTTTTTACTATTTAAAGTACATTAATAAGTTAATTATTGTCGTTTAAGGTTATAATAAAAATCTTTCTATTTCAAATTTGGGAAAATTTTAAATATTCTCTTACGTGTTTTGTATATTAATAAACATTGTCTGTTGTTAATTAAAATCCATATTTTCTAGCCCCTGAGCTGCTTATAAGACTAAATTAAATAATTACCTTCGTCAATCAGCTCATAAGTTCGTAAAAAATGTTACGGCCGTTTCGACATCAAAGTGCAATCTTCAGACATTGAAGTTCAGCCATAAGGCGTCGTTAAATTATAAAATAAAAAACTGACACAAACAACACACACATTACACACATTACGAAAACAAATTTTACTAAACAGGCATGCTCCAAGACACACATTTCACGCACTCGAGTAAGTAGCTGACTGAAATTATATTTGCCTCGTCGTGCCGGCGGTGGCGTTATCAACTGCACTTTGCCCTCTTGGTCTTGGTTTCCTCTTCTGATTTAAAATACTATTGAAAATAAAGTGTGATTTGAATTGTAATTTATCGTTTAAAATAAGTTCATTATTGTCACTTTTGATGTGGGCTTAGTAAATTTCAAATTCTTCCAGGGTGTATAATTTATTGCCATTTGTACAGGTGTGAAGAATTTCCAAGCCATTTTTAGGTCATTTATTTCATGATTTTCATCTATCAGGTGTTGGACAAATGTTGATTTTTGTTTGTCAGCTCTCGGGTTCGGATGATGCTCTTTGTATGTAGTTTTGAATGTGCGCCCCGTTTTTCCTACATACACACTTGGACAACTAGCACATTTAATTTTGTAAACTCCTGACTTGTTACCCTTATCAGTAACTTTGTTTGTAACATTAAGCTTATTTATAGTCTTGTTATTTGTTCTAAAAGCTAACTCTATCCCGTGCTTCTTTAATTCTTTGATAACGCCGCCGCCGGCACGAAGAAGGCAAATATAATTTCAGTCAGCTACTTGCTCGAGTGCGTGAAATGTGTGTCTCGGAACAGGCCTGTTAGTAAAATTTGTTTTCGTAATGTGTGTGTTGTTTGTATCAGTTTTTTTATTTTATATTTTAACGACGCCTTATGGCTGAACTTCAATGTTTGAAGATGGCACTTTGATGTCGAAACGGCCGTAACATTTGTTACGAACTTATGAGCTGATTGACGAAGGTAATTATTTAATTTAGTATTGTCTGTTGGCTAAGAGATTAGTTTTTGTATTTAATATTGTAAAATTAGTTCATGCACTTTAAAAAAAATATCAAAGACAGTTTTATCACAAACAAACAAATAAATAAATGATAAACGAAAAATGTACCCTACCCTCCAAAATCCAAATTCCTAGCCTCACAGCTACTACACTGAAACTATTAAGTGTATAAGACAAAATAATTTATTCTTAAAACGAAAACTTAAAACACTAAACTAAACCTCTTTAAATTTTTATATATATTATTGCAAATACAAATGGTCACAATATTTCCGCAATAGGACTTGCTTCTGAAATTTACTAAATGCTAGTTATGGCTGCCATATGATATAAAAAAAATTTATACGCTATACGTTTTACCAGTGATTAATTTTGATAAAAAATGATTAAATAGAATTTGACTTTAGAAGAACTTTCTGTCTTAAACTGACGGTTTTAATAAATAGAAACAAATATATTTCCATATCAAATTTGTTTTCTATAAAATATGAAAGTATTATACCTTAATTTATTAAAAATCAAACGCTTAAAAATAAATATTGAAAGTATATGTCTACGTATAGTTCAATCCACCAGACAGGATTAATGTTCATATAGCATAATTCCTACATAATTTTCAACCAAGGGAACATTGTAGATATCTTTACATCCTGTATTTATGTCTTGAAATAACTCTGTATATTTATATGTAATATATTTTGATAATAATCAACTATAATACCTAATATCTTACAATAAAATTTATTATTTCATATTAAGTACCTCAAAATGTGTTATGAAAAATGCTTCCTATAACCTCTCAGACAGAATAAAAAGCAGTATATATCATCAAAGCACCAGCTGCAAGTATGTCATATATGTATTGTGCCATTACACTCTCTCGTCCTTTATTGTTATGGAATATTGGTTCATATTTCAGTTTAGAACACGTTATATAGTAAGAATAACAAGAGTTATAATGGTTTCTCCACATATACATGGAATGTTTTTATATACGATTGTATCACTTAAAAAGAGTAAATGTTAAAAGATCTTCTAAGGATAAATTAATTGATAAGTATTAATAATCTGAAATCACACATAGAGCGTTAATGATCTGACATAAATTATTCGTATACAGTATATATATTTTTTCGTTCAATAAAAGTTACATAAAATATCCAGTGATATTTAAAGATGGAACAAACATCTTGTGCTCTAAAAATATTTAGTAACAGTTCTCCGAGAGCTTCTAGCACATACAGTTGTTATTGAATACTTTACGTAGCGTGGCAAAAATTAAATAATAGTGCCAACACTATAGTAGTGTTTCAGTAAGACAGTAATTCAATTAGCCTTAGTCTATAAATATGAAATCCAAACACAATTG
>JAQJVL010007448.1:0-23981 GCA_035578905.1 Stictocephala bisonia | reverse complement strand
AAATTGTCCCTGCGAATTCAGTCAGTGTGGTGAACCATCAGTTTTTGTGAGTTATTTCTCCAGCTGGTGTGTAACTATCCTCATCAAGGTGTCAGGTGTCACAGTTACCAGAAAAATTGCTTTCTTCTGGAGCGTAAAATTAATGACTTGGTCTTGTTCTCGTACATTCTAGTTACGATACATTTTTTTCATATGTGTAAGTAAATGCAGTGATTTTATATTGATTTTAATCAATTTAAATTTATCAGTTTATTTAGAGTTATTTTAAATTGATTTAAAATCACTGCATTTACTTACACATATGTAAAAAATGTATCGTAACTATATATGTAATAAGGATTAAAAAAAGACCAAGTAATTAATTTTACGACCTGCAGAAGCCAAGAAAACAATGCGTTCAGGTAATTGATAAAACTTTTTTTCTTGAAAAGATAATATTATGAATCTTATAGAAAATATTTCTATCAACCACGCATTGAAATATAAATGGGATTTTTAGTACTAAAGGTGTCATTTGATGTACAGAGAAAAATAGTTAAAATTCCGATACTTTTTTGTTCCAACTACGATAAAAATGATTAAAACTTATAGTAACATTTGAACATTCATATCGTACAATTAAACGAGGAAAACAGTAGAATGATTGATTTTTTCATTGGCCTCTTAGTTCTCATAAAACAAACAACCTTCATACTTGGATGCACATTTCTGCGCCGACAGTAGGAAATGTTTTCATCAAATTAATTAAATGATTAGTTCGAAAAAAGTAACATAATGAAATAATGCACCGTCATAAATTCTACCAAATAAATATTTGTGTTTAATTTAGGCCATATATAAATTTAATATAATGCTTGAAATGCTTCAAGTCGGGAACCTTTTGTTTCCAGCGGGGGTTATTAAATTATTGTTTTTTAGTTACAAACGGTCAAATTTTGTAAAAATTGTGACGACTACAGATCGACAGATGTGCAGTTTTATTTATAGACTTTCGCGAACATTCGTCGCTTGATGAATTTGTCCTTGGCCGAATCAGCAATATGTGCCTTATCAGTACGCAGTTTCAATATAATGTACTAGTTTTGATAGTTTTAAACAGGTTTTGCAAGTAAATATGTTTTATAAATTTTAGAAAATATAGTTTACTATCTTTTTACATCGGGTAAAGTTGTGTATATTGAGTTTTACTGTTTAAAAAATACTTCTTAAAAAAGCAACAGTTGGAATTATAACATTTGGAAAAAAAACACACATTTTTAAACACTGATGTAATAAAGTACAACACGGCGAATGTCACACAAACATACATTTATTTAATATAAGTATAAAATGTAAAAATATTATGGGCATAGATCTCGGTAATATCTTCCTCAGGCCACGTGGTTTCACAAAGGAAGTAATAATAATTTTTGTATAAGGGAATGTAAAATAAATTGATTATTTTGTCGCTTTAACCCTTTGCTTGGAACAATAGATGCTTAAACCAAGCAAAATATTTTTATGGATCACCGGTTATTGTCATAATTGTCACATAATAAATAACAAAAATCCTAGTGTCATTATTTTGTACCCCTGAATTGATAAAACTAACTTTATAACATATTAAAATATTTTAACCAATCTAATTGTTAGATGTTTTCGCAAACATATTCTTACAATATTATAAATAAAACAAATAATATTTTGCAGCACAGTGTGTTATTTTCGTAACAAATACAAATAATAATTCTAAAATACGCAAATTATACAGTAATATAAAACCAATCAGACACATTTATGTTGGCAACCCTGACAGTATCAGGTGTTGTGGAACAGAGATATATATCTTGTAGATCGCCAGGCCAGGTGTGAGACTGTTCCAGGAACACCTGATGCTGGCAGGCTTACCAACATATATTGTCAAAAATTCCTACACTGTATTGTAGTTTGTTTTGTAAGAACACTTGGCGAATAAATAATCAAACAGGCAATGTTAGACATAGACATGAAAAAGTAAAATTATTATATTGTAATATGTCCAGATCTATGAGACGCTGAGACAAAGTTTGAGCTTATTATAAGGCGAGTATGAACGTAATTGTGGACAACCTCTGGTCTGTCTGGTTAGTAATTGATTTAGTATAATTTACTAACTAAACCCGACCATGATTTGATGTGGCTTGGTCTGATATTAAATTTTAGGGATTTATTGATTTTAATTATTTGAAAAATAAAGATTGACTGTTTACTTTATTTTATCTAAAATAAAGTAACTACTGTCGGTGCACAAATTATGTGCGCGCGAGTTTGAAGGTTGTTTACTAAGAAACTAAGAGGCCTACGAAAATTCCAATTACACCATTTTCCTCATTTAATGTTACGTTATGACATGAGCGTTTTAACATTTTATTATAAGTTTTAGTAATTTTTATCCTAGTTGGAACCAAAAAAATTCCGGAATTTTAACTAGTTCTCACTGTAATCATATTTACATCGTTATTACACAAAGGCCCGTTATTGTATCGCATTTATATGTTAATACGTGGTTGACAGAAATGTTTTATATAAATTTTATGAATTTTAACTATTCTAAAAAAAAATTCTTATCGATTCCCTGAAGCATTGTTTTCTTAGCTTCCAGGGATCGTAAAATTAGTCACTTTGTCTTGTAATCCTTATGATATGTATTGTTATGATACTACTTTCATATGCGTAAGTAAATGTAGTGGTTTTATATCGATTTAAATCTGTTTAAAATAAATTTAAATTGATAAATATCATAACCCAACATTAAATGAAGAAAAGATTGTGTAATTGGAATTTTCATGGACCTGTTACTGTCTTAGTAAACAAACTTCAAACTCGGGTGTACATAATTTCTGCGCCGACAGTAACAGTTTTTTTTTCATAAATAAACAATCATCTGATAACATAAATAAAGTTACAGGTCATGAATTGGATATAACATGTACATATCAAATGGTCACAATAGCACCTTTTCAACACTGATATTTATTTTCATTTGTAAAATATAGGTAGGTCGGGAAATCCTTGAAATGCCCTGGTCCCGTTTACAATTTTACTAAGTAAATTTATAAAAACACTCTTATATATAACTGCAATGTTGAGTAAACATTTCTAGTGAATCCATTATTTACTTTTTGATTTTTGTGTACAGAAACATACGAAAGTTCGATCTATATGCAGGGTGTCCAGCTTCGAGTGTCGCATATTTTAGAAGCTAGTTTGTCAGGTCAGCACAAGCAAATAATATGATTGTGTCCTATCTCAATTCGTTTTCTGTCTGTGTGTCTGTATGTGTTTTTTTTACAAAAATTTCAATATCTCAAAAACAGTTTGACATACAATACTGATTTTTTTATATGAAAGTTGATCTTACAAAGGCAGATTTTATCTAAAAAGGTTGAAAGTCTAAGATTATCAGTTTCTAATTGGCAGCAGTCTAAACATTTCAAAGCCAAATATAAAAAAAATTAAACATTTAGCTAAAAATGTTTAGCACAATATTTGTAGACAACCGTTTGCCAAATTCAACGATATGCTAATTTAAAATATAGGATGATAAATAACGGAGAAAACTTATTTTTTTGTGATTTGAAGAATTGTTACCTGGGTAAAGAGTACTCAGATAACACTACTTTCAGTCACAAAAAATGTTTTCTCTGTTATTTATCAACCGATATTTTAAATTGGCGTATCGTTGAATTTGGAAAAATGTAGTCTAAATTTTTGTTTAAAACATTTTTACGTAAAATGTGTAGTTTTATTATATTCAACTTTGAAATTTATATACAGCCACCATTTTAAAACTGATAATCTTAGAAATTCTGCCTTTTTCATAAAATGTGTCGTTGTAATCTCAACCTTCATAAGAAAAGGTATAATTATATGTCAAAGTGTTTCTAGCTGAACTAGCTAGAACTAACCAACCAAGACGGGAATGCTCTATTTCATCTATTGGCTGAACACCGTACTTCCTGTTCATCAAACACTACAATGTACGGCTTGACCACTGACACAGATAAACAAATCAGCACAGCCAAGATATCACAGGTCACAGCGGTCTGCTGACCGCGTGTTGTTCAGATAGAACTACCCAACCAAGACGGGAACGCTCTATTTCATCTATTGGCTGAACACCGTACTTCCTGTTCATCAAACACTACAATGTACGGCTTGACCACTGACACAGATAAACAAATCAGCACAGCCAAGATATCACAGGTCACAGCGGTCTGCTGACCGCGTGTTGTTCAGATAGAACTAACCAACCAAGACGGGAACGCTCTATTTCATCTATTGGCTGAACACCGTACTTCCTGTTCATCAAACACTACAATGTACGGCTTGACCACTGACACAGATAAACAAATCAGCACAGCCAAGATATCACAGGTCACAGCGGTCTGCTGACCGCGTGTTGTTCAGATAGAACTACCCAACCAAGACGGGAACGCTCTATTTCATCTATTGGCTGAACACCGTACTTCCTGTTCATCAAACACTACAATGTACGGCTTGACCACTGACACAGATAAACAAATCAGCATAGCCAAGATATCACAGGTCACAGCGGTCTGCTGACCGCGTGTTGTTCAGATAGAACTAACCAACCAAGACGGGAACGCTCTATTTCATCTATTGGCTGAACACCGTACTTCCTCTTCATCAAACACTACAATGTACGGCTTGACCACTGACACAGATAAACAAATCAGCACAGCCAAGATATCACAGGTCACAGCGGTCTGCTGACCACGTGTTGTTCAGATAGAACTACCCAACCAAGACGGGAACGCTCTATTTCATCTATTGGCTGAACACCGTACTTCCTCTTCATCAAACACTACAATGTACGGCTTGACCACTGACACAGTTAAACAAATCAGCACAGCCAAGATATCACAGGTCACAGCGGTCTGCTAACCGCGTGTTGTTCAGATAGAACTACCCAACCAAGACGGGAACGCTCTATTTCATCTATTGGCTGAACACCGTACTTCCTGTTCATCAAACACTACAATGTACGGCTTGACCACTGACACAGATAAACAAATCAGCACAGCCAAGATATCACAGGTCACAGCGGTCTGCTGACCGCGTGTTGTTCAGATAGAACTACCCAACCAAGACGGGAACGCTCTATTTCATCTATTGGCTGAACACCGTACTTCCTGTTCATCAAACACTACAATGTACGGCTTGACCACTGACACAGTTAAACAAATCAGCACAGCCAAGATATCACAGGTCACAGCGGTATGCTGACCGCGTGTTGTTCAGATATAACTACCCAACCAAGACGGGAACGCTCTATTTCATCTATTGGCTGAACACCGTACTTCCTGTTCATCAAACACTACAATGTACGGCTTGACCACTGACACAGTTAAACAAATCAGCACAGCCAAGATATCACAGGTCACAGCGGTATGCTGACCGCGTGTTGTTCAGATATAACTACCCAACCAAGACGGGAACGCTCTATTTCATCTATTGGCTGAAAACCGTACTTCCTGTTCATCAAACACTACAATGTACGGCTTGAACACTGACACAGATGAACAAATCAGCACAGCCAAGATATCACAGGTCACAGCGGTCTGCTGACCGCGTGTTGTTCAACTAGAACTAACCAACCAAGACGGGAACGCTCTATTTCATCTATTGAGTGAACATCGTACTTCAAACATACGAATAACTATAAAATAATTACATGTCAAGCATTGACGGCTTGGGATAGTAAAATATACGTTCTCATAATATTTCATTAAAATATAAATAGTAGTATTAGTCAATAGTAGATGTGATTGCGTTCCAAGCAATTGAAACGAAACATTCTATAAAAAGCATCTGGTTGGATGTTCATAGTTGTAGCATTATAACTATAACCAAATATGGTACTCGAACTCTGTTTATGGCAAAAAATGGTTCTTTCGACTTTTTTCATATTGCTTAGAAAATAAAAAATAATTTAGGCAACTCTTGCAGGCAGTCCCTGCACTTTTAAGTTAGTTATGTGTTTTGGTTTTAGTAGCCTTTTGTATTATTCCTTTTTTTTAACAAGACGGCCCTAATACATATGAAACTTCATCATTTTAAAATTCCAAGTACCTTGAAAACCAACTAAATAGAAAATTTTGGTTCCTTTAAAGTTCCTATGTTTTTTTTCTTTTAAGAATATATTATCTATCGTATAAACATTTTTCTCAACACCTGTTCAAACAGTAGTAATTTTAATATTTTTAAAATAGCTAAATCAATAGAGATTGGCCTGTAATTTTTGTATGTGACTTCTCTATTTTTATAGATGGGAATAACTTTTACTTGTTTAACCCTTTTATTTGTCAATGGTACTAACCCACCCATACACGTACAATGGTACTACCCCACCCATACACGTACAATGGTACTAGCCCACCCATACACGTACAATGGTAGTAACCCACCCATACACGTACAACGGTACTAACCCACCCATACACGTACAACGGTACTAACCCACCCACACACCCATACACGTACAATGGTACTAGCCCACCCATACACGTACAACGGTACTAACCCATCCACACACCCATACACGTACAATGGTACTAACCCATCCACACACCCATACACGTACAATGGTACTAGCCCTTCCGCCCACCCATACACGTACAATGTGTAGAACCTGTACGTACCGTACTTTGGTGACAGGCCGTACCCTGTAAAGACTGTTTAAAAAATTACATATCTCTACAAATAAAATTGTGGCAGTATAATGAACTTCGTCTGTTTATTGCTTAGAACAATATAAGCGTAAGTTTTGCATATCTTCACATTTCCCACACAAGAAAATCATAAACTAGTGTTACTCAGTTTATTTATGTTAGTAGGCCTAAACGTTAACATTGTTCTCTGCTCTCAACAAAAAGAGAATACTGTTTTTAAGGATTGTTTTATTTTTAAGGTGTATAGACCTGGTGAGGATGTTTGGATTTTTTTTAACTGTAGCGATTGTGATATCTCTTATAAACTTTTAAGTGAGGAAAGAGAACAAAAATTGCCCTGAAAGGGAGCAACAAAATGTCCCGTATATGAGACCTTCCCTGACGAACAGCTAATTCACTTTGTTTATTTTCGACTTGTAATTTTTTTTTTATTTTGGTATTTTCAGTACCGGTACGTGTATTGATAATTTTATTTTTCAGTACGTTTACTGGCATTTTTGAATTTTTAATACGAGTACTGGTATTTTTTATTATTATTAGGACATGTACGGGCATTTTGGTATTTTCAATAGATGTAGTAAGTATTTTGTTATTCTCAGTACACTTATTAGCATTTTAATATTTTCAATATTTGTAAAAGTATTTTGATATTTCCAGTACATCTTTTGGTATTTTAGTATTTTCAATACTGTACTGGTGTTTAAATATTTTCAGTTCGTGTACTGGCGTTTGGTAGATTCCGAACATGTGTTGGAAATTTGGTATTTTCAATACCAAAATTACCTAACCGTATTTTGTTATTTACAGCAAGTGTATTGGTATTTTGAGAACGTGTACAGGTATTTTAGAATTTTCAGTTCATGTTCTGTGTTTTAGGAGGTTTTCGGGTAAACAAGTAGTAGCAGTACTTGTTTAATTATCTGTTTAAACGGTTCTTTGACCGACCGAGATAGCCTGTCTTTGTTCCAGCTGATGTACCGTACTGTTTTGTCTTGACTGATCGTTGTTCCTCGGTGGAACAAGCCGTCCATCATTAACAATGATGTATAGTATTAGGCCTACAACAATATTGCCAATCGATGTGGCCCGCTGAGGTCATTGTTGGCTCTTGAATGAGTTATGGTAGTTTATTGACTGTGGGGGGGGGAGAGGGGTTGACTGAGGGCGACGTCCGAACGTTGACACAAGGTAGTAAAACTGTTAAACAGGTGTTACTAAAATTTCATTCATTTATGAATCTCTCTACTCTGAGAATAGTAAAAGTGGTTAACGGAAATCGACCACAATAATACTGTATAAGCTAGAATAAGTGAAAACAATCTTTAGTCAATCTTAACTCCATTTAAGTGATTTAGTATTTTTATGTTTGCCTGTGTTATTTATGTTTGTAAACATAAAACAACTTATATTCGATCATCAATAATCATTTCAAGATCGTGATAATGTACCGAAAATCGATTAGATCAAATGAAACTGCGTGAATTAATGACGTAACTTATGTAACCCTCTTTAATCACAAGAATATATTTAGTACAGTTTGTACTTAGATATTAAAATAAATATAAATGAACTTCACTTGTTTTCATGTCCTTCAGCACGTAATATGCTAACTAAGCAAGAAATTAAAACTGTTAGTAATAAACTTATTTTTGAACTGTTATTATTCCTTCAGTCGAGAAATTTGTGTTAAACAAGTGAACCTAATTCAAAACAGTAATGTGACATATTTTTTATTACCTATTAAAGAGGTCACAGTTTGTGCGTATTTTAAGACACAGCAATCTGTACTTAATTTATCTGTGGTGCAGAGTGTTGCGCTTCTAGTTTGAAGGTGGGCCTCTCGTGCTCTTCATGACATTAATAAGAAAAATAATTTTTTCAAATAAATTGCAAGTTCCAAGCACAACACATTTCTAGATCTTCATGGGAACAAGGTGTTTTGTACATAAATTCATTGAGTATTTATCCAATACCAAATGTCCATTGATAACAATACCACACAGAGTAACCCACAATAACGAAGAATGATAATAATAACATTTACATATTGTTATGGTTACATTATTGATGCAACGCTGCTTACCACTTGATGTAAAATGCACAGAATTCCACTTGTTTGTTACTTCTAACACTTCATTAACTCTATTTGACTTTACTAAAGATATGTCTTTATTTATGTTTTTATTTTTAGATTGCTAGTTATATAAGTTATATTGTCTTATCATATCAATCTGTAATGAACTAAATATCGTGCACTTTATATAAACAGGGTATCCAGCTCCAACTGTTACATATTTTAGAAGATAGTTTGTCAGGTAATAATACCATATAACATGTGTCTTATCTCGATTTGTTTTCTGTCGAACATTTTGAATATCTCAATTTCAGACAGAATTGACGTGCAGACCGCTGTAACCTGTTTTATCTTGGCTGTGCTGATTTTTGTTCATCTGTGTCCGTAATCCGGCCATTCACTGTATTGTTTTATGAACAGGAAGTACGGTGTTCAGTCAATAGATGAAATAGAGCGTCACCGTCTTGGTTGGTTAGTTCTAGATGAACAACACGCGGTCAGCAGGCCGTTGTGACCTGTGTAACGGGTCCACCAAATTGATAGGCAAATTAATTAATAAATAATAAATTACTATATAAAAGAAAAGAAATATATTTAATTAAATGGAGGAGTTTTAAATCATATTAGAGAATTGTCGTGTGGAAAATAACTGTGGGACAGACGAGAGGCTCCAGCAATAAATCACTGTAAACAAATCCTTTGTTCAACACAGGATGGGTGGGACGAATTCCAAGAAGTATCAAAACACATGGGAATATCTGAGACTAAACAGTCAGCAAGTTACGACGTAGGAGCGTGAGACAAGCAGCGACTTGTCAGTTGGGTATTTTCCATTGGACCCCAACATGTCACAAGTGTGATGCGCAGTAGAATTGCACGGATGACGAGTTCTGAAACGAACCAATCAGGACGGGGAATAAGTTAGAGAAATGCCCATAGGGGACAGCACTGTACAGACAGAAATCAAACAACTGTAACAGTATACTATATGGGTGTGCTACCTCGTGGCAGAACCGGAAGGACCGATAGCCTTTAACCCAGAGGGGAATAATGCCGGAAGGAAAAGGAGGGGTAAAAAGTTGAGTCCCTTGAAGAAGAGACGCCTCTCACCCCAGTCCATCTCTGACGCTTAACTTAACATGACCTACCGAACGAGTGACTTGTACACACCTCGTGGTATAATAACCGGTTTCAAAGTTTTAACGATGGTTTAAAGACAAAGGGCAAAGTGATTATTGTTACACTAACATTGTGCGTGTGAATTCAACATGTAATCAGTCTAAATTAAAATACGTGCTCGTGAAAATGTTGTGAAATCATCTATAACGAACGCTGAACAGATAAGTTTAAATTAAGATTTATCATTAAGATTGTAATTGCAAATTTATCTTCACTAGATAGAATCATGATTTGATTTTAAAAATATAATATAAGATCTTTTGTAAAGATTTTGAGTAAACTCAGTTTTTATTGAAAATATTCAATTAAAGAATGTAATAAAAAATAATTTTGTAAAAGAACTTTTGTTTTATTGCATCATACAGCTTTCACCGAATTACCCATATGACCCTGAGAACAAAAATTAAGAGTTATCATGTTATAAAATAAAATAAATCAAATTTCTGCTACTTTTGTTTTTAAGAATCAAATATTGAATCAATGTGATACGATAACCTCATCAAGGTAGCAAGTCACAAATTTTTAATAAATGCTTTGAAACAAAAAAGAAATAAATTAAAGAATTCTGATTTATTGAATATCATTATTTTAATTTAATCAATGGATTAAATTAAAATAAATAATGTAAAGAACAAACAATGTTATAGATTGACGCGACAACGTAAGGCTTTGTTGTTGCAGATTTAATTATTGATATAAGTTGTTGAAAATTTGCTTAATTATTACAGATTTAATAAGTTAAAAAGGCAAAACGTTACAGAATGGCGCCCAACGTGGGGCTGTATGATGCAAATTTTAGGTTTTGATATTATTTAAAAAATACATGAAAATAATTGGTTAATAATTTATTAAAAAATCACAGCTTATGTGAAATTTCATGTCAAGTTGATTATATAAAAAAAAAAATTTGTGATAGGCTGTATATCTTAGTAGTGAATTAAATATAGCTGAAATTATTTAAAATATAAGATAAAAGAAGCCTAGGAAAACATATTTTAATTTCATAAAAATTTAATTAACAAAACAAAAAGATTCATAGGACATATTTTTCAATCATTAAATTTTACTAAAAAATCATGGCTGATGTAGAAGTAGTCCAAAACTCGGAGCTTGACTCCGAGGACTCTGATACCTCTCTGAGTGTTATCAGGGAAGCTAATATAAACAAAAATAAATATGATAAAGCTAGGCCAGAATCGAGCATGGAAAATACACTAGCAAACATAGTTGAGATGTTAGGAAACATGAACACTAAATTTGAAAGCAAGTTTAATGAATTAAATGACAAAAATAATAAGAGACTAGATGCAGTAGAGGCTAAGTTAGATGCTAAATTTGATGAAATTAGCAACAGATTAGATCAAACTAAAGTTAAGCTTAATGAAACAAACAACAAGATAAAAGAAGTAAAAGTAGGTGCTAACAAAGACAGTGTAGCAGAGGAAGATAATGATGTAGATGAAATAAATGAAGTAGATAAAGATAGACGACAACCTATCAAAATAAACAAAGCTAAAGATAAGTTAGTATCAGACAAATTAGATGTGCTGATAGGAGTAAACAATGATATAAATACCAAGTTGGAGCAGATTAATGTTAGGCTATGGGGATCGAGTTGTAAAATGAAAAAAATGAATAATAATAAGATGAACTTAAATGAGGAAGATAATATGAAAGTAGATTTGCTACTAAAAATAACTAGTGAAATAAATGCTAAACTAGAGGAAATAAATGCAAGGTTAGATGAAAAAAATGTTGAGGTGAGAAAAGTAAACAATGATGTAGTAGATCTAAACAATGAATCTAATATGAAAGTTAATGACCACATAGAAGAAGTTGATGATAGAATAGGGAATACTAAAGATAATTTTCTTACTAAAACAAAAAGAGTAAATGTAGAGTGTGATGAGTACAGGCTAAATGAGTATATAAAAATAAATGCAACAACAGCTGAAGTAGGCTATGAAATAAATGATAAAATGTGTAGGCCTAGAGTAAATAAGGAAGCAGAAAACCAGTTAGGGCACATAAATACAGTGTTAGACAACAAAATAGAGCAAATAAACAAAACCCTAGCACTTGGTAACTTTAAGTTTGAAAGTATAATAGATGACTTCAAATGTCAAGAAAATAAGAAACTAAAAATGATCAGAAGTAGGCTAGAGGAGCTAAACAAGTTCTTTGAGTTTGAGATGACTATCATAAATAAATACTGGGGCCTAAACAAACAAAAGGAAGTTGAAAATAATATGATGGGGGGTGAAAACTTTGATGTAAACATGGAAGACTTTGTAAACTATGTGATGAGATACTATAATATCTCATGCTTCTCAAACTTTAAATATAAAAAGAAACAATTTAAACCAGTGTTCTCGGATAACTACATTTGCTCAGAAAACTAAACTGCAAACTTAGCTATTCACTAAAAAATACTTAGAAATAATAAATAAACAGCAATTGAAACAATATAACTTTAATGATAGGGGGGTTGTATAAAAATAAATAAAGAAAATGTAGAGATGATATTTAAATAAAAGAATGTTTAAATAGGTCATTTAATAATAAACAAATAATAGGCCTAATTGAAGAAATATTAACAGTAAAGTGAATTTGTGATTGAATAGGAGATTTAAATATAACACTGAAATAATATGACATTCATATTAAACTAAGATGATGAATAAATATCTTTAATGGTAAAAATGACTATTAAAAGAAAAGTACCTACAAATGTCACAATAATAAATATATGGTAGGCCTAATTAAAAATTTGTGAAAAATAATAATAACCAGAGAGTTGTTATTAAATATGAAAGATGTTAAGTGATTTAAATGAAACTCTGATGATAATATGTGTTAAATGAATATAACACTAATAATAAAATGATTTTTAGGTGAGAATAAGATAGTTTGAGGAGATGTTTTATAGTCGCTTGTTTCATAACCCATGAAGGTTTATATTGAATATTTTAAAATAATAACTTGATAAATGAGTTAAACTAGAAAGAAGTATGGAGATTTACTAAAATATATTGTTGACATAACCCATGTATACATAAATAAAATATGAACCAAATACTAATGCAATGACTAGGTTCACATAAAATGAAATAGGTGAGATAGGCCTATCTTGTAAAACTTTGTAGGATAACTGGTTAATACTAAACAATGTTCTAATGACTTGTCAATGTTTATGCTAAAAATAATGTAAATAATAATATGATATGACTCAAAGAAACGTTAAATCATGATGAAGTAAATAAAGTATAATGTAATACTTTGTTTTCGTAACTCTTGTATGTTGATATTGAATATAATCCAAAGACACACATTGTGTATACTCTGTTAAAATAATGAAAGGAGAATTTCTTTACAATACTGTGTTATTGTAATTTGTTTGTACTCACATTGATATGACTTAATGAATATAACAATAATGATTCAAGGATGTATTTAACTAATGTAATGAAAGGAGATTTTTGAAAGGTATTTTATTGTAATAACTTGTTTCTGTTTATATTGAAAATAATCAGATGAATGTAATTCTGATATTGAATATGATGAGATGACACCTATGTTTGACTAAGATGTAAAGGAAATTCTTTATAATACTTTTTTAATGCAACTTGTGTATGTTGATATTGAAATAACTCAAGTGTGTACATTGTATATGCTATTATAGATGTTTATGATGTTTAATCATCATAAGAATTTTATGAAGGGAGAACTGCCAGTGGTTAATAGTAGTACGATTCAACTCTAATTAAAACTAGTCACTTTCCAAATTCTAAATTCTTTAACGCCAAGTACTCTGTTAACCACACAATGGCACAGTATTACAGTTTCAGGTGTTGGTTAACCTTGACGATAGCGTCTAAAAACTAAAAGCTTACAGTGATCTGTAGCATGGCAAACCCCATTTACCAAAGTCATGTTATAGACACCCTTAGATTAGTAATTTAAAATATAACATTGTCAAATGAGAATGAAATGTTGTAATAATGTAATGTAATTCTTGATGGCAAATTTTATTACGGCAAGTGATACTAAGAGCAGTGATAAGAATCACAAATTAATGAATAAAGTGTAACTGCAATGTTTGTTGATAATTTATTATGACTTTTTCACTTGTCAATGATGCAAGTCAGGAAAGATAAAAGATGATTAAATATGAGTTTGTTTAAAATGTTTTATAAATAATTTTTCAATCAATTTAGTTGCTTATGGAATTGAAAACATTGTAATAATTAGCAGTCAGTAATTAGATTGTGCTGTATATATTTTATAATAAAAAAGTAATTAAAGTAATAGGTTCAGGTAGAATGACATTGCCATGAAAATAATTGATACTGTGTGGACACTAGTAACCAAAGTGAAATGACAATCAGGTAAAATGATTGTGAACTAGAACTAGTGACAACTAGAACATTTTGTGAAACATGGACACGAATGGACATGAGTACCAGTGGTATCGCAGAGGGGGGTCGGAGGACAACGGCGTACCATGCAGAGACCCATGACGCAGTTGAGCTGTCATCGCAGGAACGCACCAGGTGGTGGTGACTCATCCCAGTGACACGGCTCTACAAAACTCCCACACTCCAGGGCTACTGCACATGTTCGAGTACAACAACTTGTATATCAACCAGTTGGTGACATAAGACAATCTTTGTTCTGCTGTTTATAGTCTCTCGAGACCCATAGACTTGTGAATCAGATATTCACTGAACTTAATTGTAGTGTTCAAATATTTGAAACTTAAAATGATCATAAGTGCAAACCAGTATAAAACTTTTATGTGGACCGTTTCCAGTTTTATAAAAGTGAGTGACTGTTTTTAAGCTTTTGTCAAAATAAGCAATAACTTCTGAAGAAATCCAATATTCTACAAGAACAATTACAATGTTCCAGAACCCTGGCCCATACTTGAACACCATGGCATTGTAAATGAACTATCCCAGAAACACGCGCAGTGACATTAGAACCCGCTGACACAGCAACAAAATGGCAATAGGTTTCAAAATAATATTTAAAATTAAAATAATATACAAATATGTATGAAAAGGTAATAGTAGTTAACAAATAATATGTAACAAATGAATAACAAAACAAAAGTATAAATAATTTATAAATGATGAATTTTTAACAATAAAAAAATGACAATAGTGTTTATTGATAAATTCTTTATATTATTCAATAATATGTGAGATATAAATATTAATTCAAATAATAATTTCATTACTGGAAAGAATTACAATAATTTTTATAATAAATTATAAAGTAATAAAATAATAATAACTTGCATCAATGACAAAGAAATATGTAATGTATCTGTTGTTTATTAATAATGATAATACAAATTGCTCTTGTATTAACATAGGATTTGATAAATCATATAGATTAATCAGTATTTGTATATAATATGATGATGTATGTACTATGTATTCTTGCTACACAATGTATTGTTTTGTTTGATAACTTTGATTCAGGACTGATGAATTTCATTCCAAATAAATAATAAGTATAATCTGATGACTTATTATGTAAATATAATAATGTTTATATGATTCATTAGTGAAGAATAATTCAAGCCATTCTTATATAAATGTAAGAGTTGATGAGCTATTGATTGAAATTACTAATTATTATGTAAATAAGTTGGTAATTAATGATGTACAACTTTAAGAATTAATCATTTGTTGAATGATAAATAATATGTAAAAAGTTTTAAGGGATCTTTGATTTATTGATCAAGGATAAATGTTAAGATTTAACTAGGGATTGATGATATGTATGATAATATAATGACTTATTGATGATTGAAAATGTATTTGGAAAATTGTTTGTGATTAATGGCTGACTTGATAATGTAAAGATTTGTTTTAGAGGTAATGATTTATTTGAGAATGTTGTGGACTGTGTAGTGATTAAGAATTTATTCAAGAAATTAAAGAAAGATAAAAGATTGAAAAAAGATATAGGAACTTAAAGATGGATTTAGGATTGATAACGGATACTTGTATATAAAGAAGGTTTAATGGGATGAGATAGGATACAGAAATTAAAAAAAGGGCAATGGATTGAAATTAGGTTACTGTATTAAAAGAAGGGTTTAAGGATTGATAACGGATATTTGTATTTAAAGACGGACAAAGGAGTGAAATAGGATATCAGTAATTAAAGATGGTTAATGGGATGAAACATGATTTTAGAGTTCAAAGATGGTTTAAAGGGTTGATAACGGGATTAAGTATCTGAAAGATGGTTTAATGGTTTGATAATAGATATTTGCATTTAAAGACGGATTAAAGGATTGATGTCGAAGTTAAGAATTTAAAAATGGTTAAAAGAGTTGAGAATATATTTGAAATATATGACAGGGTACTGAAAAATGATTGACAAATTAATATAGGATGTTGATGAAATACTTAAAATAAATAAATGATGATTCATTTATAAATTAATGAACTATATAACATGTTATTGTAATGAATAGTCATGTGATTTTAATGATGATGTTGAAATATAATAACTGGAAGTAAGTTGATAATTAATTAATTTTGAAGTGTAACCTAGTAATTGATGACTTATATTTTGTTGATTTTGATATATGACTTGTGTATTTTGATGGGTGATTTCATATCATGTTACAAATCATTGATTGTAACTGGAAACTTGTATAATTTTAGGTGATGTATAATAGTTAATTAATGATATGGAATTTAAAAAGTACTATTTGTGACCTGTGAATTTTAATTTGTGTGTCATTGTTTTTGATTCATGATTATATGTAAATGAATGAATGATTCATTGTTAATTTATAATTTTTGAATCTTACTAATGATTTAAATAATTTGTTAATAAATACTGATCATTTAACATTTAAGAAGAAATTATAATTTAGTGATTAATTAATTTTGATTAATGCTCATAAACAACTTAATGAATTTCAGTATGTAATGTATAATTTTGTGTAACAATTTTTGATCCAAAACTGATGATTTTTTTTTATTAACAACTTGTAATAATTAAAAATATATTAACTTTTTATGAACAATTATATACGATGAAATGAGTTGTTAAACTTTTAATTTATAAATTATAGACTTGTTAATTAACAATTTTAATTTATTGGATTATTGTTTGATGAATGTAACTTTTGAATTATTGATTTTTATTGATAACTGTGTAGGATGTGATGAATTTTTTGAATTTTTTAATCATGAATGACTAATTTGTAGTTGATAAGTTTTATGATGTATTGAATTGTAATTAATTGATTTGTATTAATGATTTAAGGGACTTATTTTAAGAAATATGGATTCTTAAATGTTAATAAGGAGATGATGATGTATTGCCATAGAATACGTAATCTGATATTGAATTATAGAATAGTTAAGACTTAATTTACTAGATATAATAAATATTGTAAAACTGAAACTTATCTGAGAAACAAACGACAATTTGGCGAATCGTGTTTAAAATCAAGATTTTTTGACTCGCGTTACTCACACATCGCAAAAAATCGGGGGGTACTGTAACGGGTCCACCAAATTGATAGGCAAATTAATTAATAAATAATAAATTACTATATAAAAGAAAAGAAATATATTTAATTAAATGGAGGAGTTTTAAATCATATTAGAGAATTGTCGTGTGGAAAATAACTGTGGGACAGACGAGAGGCTCCAGCAATAAATCACTGTAAACAAATCCTTTGTTCAACACAGGATGGGTGGGACGAATTCCAAGAAGTATCAAAACACATGGGAATATCTGAGACTAAACAGTCAGCAAGTTACGACGTAGGAGCGTGAGACAAGCAGCGACTTGTCAGTTGGGTATTTTCCATTGGACCCCAACATGTCACAAGTGTGATGCGCAGTAGAATTGCACGGATGACGAGTTGTGAAACGAACCAATCAGGACGGGGAATAAGTTAGAGAAATGCCCATAGGGGACAGCACTGTACAGACAGAAATCAAACAACTGTAACAGTATACTATATGGGTGTGCTACCTCGTGGCAGAACCGGAAGGACCGATAGCCTTTAACCCAGAGGGGAATAATGCCGGAAGGAAAAGGAGGGGTAAAAAGTTGAGTCCCTTGAAGAAGAGACGCCTCTCACCCCAGTCCATCTCTGACGCTTAACTTAACATGACCTACCGAACGAGTGACTTGTACACACCTCGTGGTATAATAACCGGTTTCAAAGTTTTAACGATGGTTTAAAGACAAAGGGCAAAGTGATTATTGTTACACTAACATTGTGCGTGTGAATTCAACATGTAATCAGTCTAAATTAAAATACGTGCTCGTGAAAATGTTGTGAAATCATCTATAACGAACGCTGAACAGATAAGTTTAAATTAAGATTTATCATTAAGATTGTAATTGCAAATTTATCTTCACTAGATAGAATCATGATTTGATTTTAAAAATATAATATAAGATCTTTTGTAAAGATTTTGAGTAAACTCAGTTTTTATTGAAAATATTCAATTAAAGAATGTAATAAAAAATAATTTTGTAAAAGAACTTTTGTTTTATTGCATCATACAGCTTTCACCGAATTACCCATATGACCCTGAGAACAAAAATTAAGAGTTATCATGTTATAAAATAAAATAAATCAAATTTCTGCTACTTTTGTTTTTAAGAATCAAATATTGAATCAATGTGATACGATAACCTCATCAAGGTAGCAAGTCACAAATTTTTAATAAATGCTTTGAAACAAAAAAGAAATAAATTAAAGAATTCTGATTTATTGAATATCATTATTTTAATTTAATCAATGGATTAAATTAAAATAAATAATGTAAATAATGTAAAGAACAAACAATGTTATAGATTGACGCGACAACGTAAGGCTTTGTTGTTGCAGATTTAATTATTGATATAAGTTGTTGAAAATTTGCTTAATTATTACAGATTTAATAAGTTAAAAAGGCAAAACGTTACACCTGTGATATCTTGGCTGTGCTGATTTGTTTATCTGTGTCAGTGGTCAAGCCGTTCATTGTAGTGTTTTATGAACAGGAAGTACGGTGTTCAGTCAATAGATGAAATAGAGCGTTCCCATCCTGATTGGTTAGTTCTAGCTGAACAACACGCGATCAGCAGACCGCTGTGACCTGTGATATCTTGGCTGCGCTGATTTGTTCTTCTGTGTCAGTGGTCAAGCCATTAATTTGATGAACAGGAAGTACGGTGTTCAGTCAATAGATGAAATAGAGCGTTCCCGTCTTGGTTGGTTAGTTCTAGCTGAACAATACGCGGTCAGCAGACCGCTGTGACCTGTGATATCTTGGCTGATATACATAATACATTATGTAGTGATTGAGCATGTTTTCTCAACCTTAGAATAGGAGGGAGTATTGATCATCCATCAATAATATGACGTGTTTATGGTGAGTGGGTGGCTGCCATTATTTATGTATGGTTTTCCCTTTTTCAAATCCGGATAGGCCCTCTGAAGCTTTATATAATCAATACATACATATATAGGGTGTTTTGAAAAGTGTGGGGCAATATCTCATGAAATGATTAAATAGGTAAAAATAAACCAAAAAAAATCTCGCTTTGTTTGGCGTCTGTCTGTCTGTGTGTTTTGAAAAAAATACTTCATCTCCTAAACGGTATTAGTTATAGATTTTAAATTTTACACTAATATTTAACTTCACACCATCTAATATACTCTAAAAATAATATAATTACAAATGTATATTATAAAATATTTATTATAATATATTTAGAATAATTAAATAATATATTATTTATCTTATAAAAAATAAAATAATAGTATAAATGGCGGCCGTTTAAAAATTTTAATGCTAAATTTCATAAAACCCAAATCAAACACAAAAAAATATCAAAAACCCTACTATTTGT
The DNA here is from genome assembly GCA_035578905.1 of Stictocephala bisonia. Taxonomy (NCBI): domain Eukaryota; kingdom Metazoa; phylum Arthropoda; class Insecta; order Hemiptera; family Membracidae; genus Stictocephala; species Stictocephala bisonia. The sequence goes on along the minus strand of JAQJVL010007448.1, from coordinate 4,121 downwards.
CTTAAATGGAGATAAATATTTTCGTACCTCATTTGTTACAATTGAACAATAAATAACTGAGAAAATGTAATTTTTCTGATTGTGTGCAAAATATTTTTTGAAACTTTCGTGTACTTTTGTCTACTGACTTGAACAAAACCACCAGTAAAATTTTGCAAACAGAAAAATTACATTTTCTCAATTATTTATTGTTCAATTGTAACAAATGAGGTACGAAAATATTTATCTCCATTTAAGACAAATAGTAGGTTTTTTGATATTTTTTTGTGTTTGATTTGGGTTTTATGAAATTTAGCATTAAAATTTTTAAACGGCCGCCATTTTGAAACGGGTAAAAATATTATTTTATATTTTTAGAGCATATTAGGTGGTGTGAATTAAAATATTTGTGTAAAGTTTCAAAACTATAGCTAATACGGTTTAGGAGAAGGTATTTTTTTTAACACAAATATAGACAGACATACGCCAAACTAAGCACGATAAGATACATCTTCATAAAACTCAAATTTACTATAACATTGTACAAAATATTATAGTCATCGATTTCCCCTGGAAAATCCTAGGCCTGATTTTGATTCCTGCGATATTCCCCATAGGGTCTGAGGAAGGTAAATGTGGTTTAAAGAAATCGACCACCAAAATACGATTATTTGGCACATTTTATACTTATAGTATAAAACAAATTTGTTTTGTATTTGTACAAACTCGTAATATGATAATAATTCAGACAGTACAACTGAACGTCATACAACACAAATATATTACAATAAAGTAAAAATATTGTGCTTATATTGTAATATATTTGTGTTTGGTGACGTTCATTTGTACTGTATTATGTGCCAACAAGTATTATGCTAATTAAAAAACTATTAATAATTAAGAAACCATATTTATTATTAGTCATATTTTAAAATGTTGCATTTTAATATACCCACTATTAATATTAACCTCTGTAAAAGACAAATGATTAATTAGAAATAATTTAATATATTAAGAAATTGAACTAATTATTTGGTAGAAAAAACTAGTTGAAAGAATAAAAAAAGTGTGGTTGTCTACTTATATTTGTGTATTACTTATTTATTATGAAAAATCCATCTGTTTTAATTAGTAGGTATAAATTAGTTTCAATATAGTCGTAAATATATAATATTAAGATTTAATTTATCTTTTTTAAGTTAACTATGAAAGGAGTAACCCTCATCCCTCTCAAATATTGAGAAATAGCACTGAACGCGACCGAATACGGCAACTTCTAATAAGGGTGTTTGATGAAAAATAATTTTTGAAATTTTTTGTAGTAAAAGTGTTAATATTTTAATAAGTTATAAATATGTCGAGAGGGAAACATTTTTGTTGTTGATATGGCTACATATAGTGGCTAATTGGCCTTTCTAGGCGCATAACTTTTTTTCTTTTGAAACCATGCGATATGGTATGTTTTATTAAAATTTAGTTGACAAAAGGTACTAACAAAACTAACATAAAGTAAAACTTAAAAATTATTTGTTTTATCAACTTTTTTCAGACGAACTAGCGACAGTTCAGACAACATCTAGAACAAAATTCCTTAGAGCGCTCTTCTGGGCACATGGACTAACACCCTATATGTTTATAAAAAGATAAAACTAGCAATCTTTAAATATTTATTCTACAAAATCGATTCTCGAAGGATCATCATCCGTTGAATACATATTCAAGAGATCATAAATAAAGATCATAAAAAATTGCTAAGTGTTATCTTTGTATACATAAAATTTAAGCAATCAATGGCTATAAATATCAAACCCTTAAAGTTTGATAATAATAATTACGGTTAAAGTTATCAGGCTACCTTTCTACACCTTTCATTTTTTAGGTATGGCCTAAAGTCATATTCCATAAAAACATTGTAGTTTCCGATTCGTTCGGTTGATTTGTTAGATAAGACAGAATGATGCTATAACAATAATAGCGAAGAGAACAGTTACACAATCTGTAGTTCCCCACAAAGGAACCGGTCTGGTCAAACGGTTTACGTCATGGTTGTGTGTGAGCGTCGGGCAGACTACGAGGAAGTAAACAGAGACGAGTCAACTCCGTTGCGAGGCCATCGGCCACTGAAACTAACTTGGCGGGAACTTTGGAAGATTTGAAGGTCTTTGGTTGGTCTTGACGGTACAACCTATTTCAAAATTTTATTACTGAGTAAAACAGCCATGCTGCTCAAGGTGATTTGGTAAATAGCTCCTTGATGTTGTTATTACTGAAAATTCTAGTTACAACATTGACTTTTATTGAAAGTATTCTGATCGTAAAAAAAAAATTGTTTACAGGTTAGTCTAAAAATCCATTTTAGGGTCCCCTGAACCCAAAAAGTGTTTTTTTCGATAAAAATGTTTGTGTCTGTCCGTATGTGTGTATGTGCAGTTCGCTGGAGACCAAACGGAAGGATACATTTTTATGAAATTTGATATGTAGGTGTTCTTATTTAGCCAATATTTCCAGACCATTTTTTTAATTTTTTTTTGAAATTTTGGTTTTTTTAATGGACAAAAAACATAAGTAACGGCTCTAATGATTTTGACGAAAATGTTTAGGAAAGATGTGAATTACAATTTAAAATATTTTAGTAAAAATCGCATGTCACTAACGACTAGTTTTTAGTTATGGCAAAAAAACATATTTGGGAATCAAACTGGTAATTTTAAGTTTTGATTTTTTTGTGTGTTCAATATGGGGGAAAGTTTGTGCCAATTCTTTGGAACCATTTATTTTAAGTTTGTGAGAGAACCAAAAATCAGTCACTCACTTTATGCTTATTAGATAATTTCATTTTTAATTGACCTAAAGAAAGTATTATGAAGAGTTAAAGGATGACTCCAATATAAAGAATATCTAATAAACGTCTATTCATTCACTTAATTAATCTTTACCCAACAATATTAGGCATACAACATGGTGTTCCCTTCCACCATTGGCCTATGCGTATATTTACGTCAACAATATCAGAACTGCAATTTATAATGCCAAATATTAAACTGAGTATGTTTTATAAATGTATTATTGGAGTTGATTGGCTAAAAATACTTTTTGTATTTAAAAAATCGAAGCGAAAATGCTATAAATAGGTTTTTGATACAAAAAATCTAAAATCTTACAGACATTATCTTTAATTAAAACTGCTTTGTAATTTATTTTTCTTGCTTTCAATAAGCTTATTACCTTTTACAATGGTACCGTGTAGTTTTATCTCACTAAAAGGTTATTACTAATTACCAACCAAGGTCTTATACAACTACTAAAGTACCGCAGTGATTGCGAGGAAGTTAATTGGCGTGCTTTGGAAAACTTTCATTTACACTCTAGTATAAATAACACTTTTAGTAGCCCGGGGAAAAAATAAACATTTACAAACATTATTTAATTCCATTTCCTGTAAACCTCAACCACCAAGGTCCGACGTAACGAAGTAGTTTTTAAATTTTTGCTTCAGCAAAAACGTAACTGATCTCTAAACGAATCTAACCTTAGTTTCCTTGGTAAACAAAAACTAGAAACAAATCTAGAGTTTCATGTAATATAGATATACCAGTTTCAGTTTCAATAAATTAGCAAGACATGTCGGTAGCACATTTAAAGGGCAAGTAGATGAAAAATAGAGGAAGTTGATGCCGTTATCGACTTATTTACAAATTAAGACCCATTCCAGAAAATTTGGCATTTCAATTAATTACTGTCATCAGTTATAAGTCTTGCGAGTTTTAAGTTTCATACTTTAAGAAAGTAGACGAGTTCTGACATTCATGTAGCATATTGTAACTTGAGTAACATAATAATTCAATAACTTGAGCTGACTCAGGATATCTTTCTGTTCATCGTCAAAATTTAATAAACCATGTGTGTTGTACATACATTTTCAATTACCGTTTATTAATTAAAAAAAATATAAAAACTATGTTTTATATTTGGAAAAAATGTCGTCATGTGATATCAAGGAAAATTTCTAGTGATCACCTGTCATAAAGCTAAATCCAAGTCTTTAAGGCCTGCCTCACTAATTTTATTTACGCTAGCTAATCCTTCTGTAAAAAAGCACAGGGGTCACTCTGTAAGTATGCGATCCATTGTTTAGACATATC
>JAQJVL010007447.1:0-23985 GCA_035578905.1 Stictocephala bisonia | reverse complement strand
ATAAGGGTCGTACTCCTAACCCTTTTCAGGTTGGAGATCTGGTGCTTTGTCAGGCTCACCCGGTCAGTTCGGCCGCGGAACGAAGAGCTGCAAAGTTGTGCTATCGGTGGTCTGGTCCCCACCGCATCGACAGGTTTTTGTCACCGGTGACTGCTCTGCTGGTTGATCCCCAGTCAGGCAGGGTGTTCAGGAAAGCCCATGTGTCCCAGCTTAAGGCTTTCCGGGGAACGGTTGATCCAGGAGTTGGTGTTCCTGGGGGTTTCTTGGGGCAAAGAGATTGATCACATCTGCGCCCTAGGTGGCTGTTCTGAGAGAGTCTCTCTCTCCTTTTTCTTGTCGGGTCCGACAGTCAGGGTAGTTTGCTCCCTGTTTGAGGGGTTTCCCCTCTTAGTTTCTCTTGGACGTCCTTGGAGCACCACTCTTCGGAGGTCTTCGTCTTCTCTTGGTTCCCTGAGGTACCGAGTTTTCTCCCCTGCCTCGGTGTGTTGAGTTTTGCAGAGGGAGGTTGTACCGGGTCTTTGACCGGCACATTTCGTTTTTTCGGCGTTGTCTGCCAGGCTGCCTGAGATTCGCTTGTGCCCAGCGTTTCGCGTAATTTGGTGGCCGTTGGCTTCGATCCGTTTCGTTCCTGGTTCCAGCCTCGGTCAGGTGGTCCTGTCTGTTCAGTTTCTTTGCTGCCGATCAACTTGACTATGCGTGGCTGAGAGACACTAAAACTCCAGGGTCCTTGAGTGGGACGTTCAGCCCTCGGCCTGCCGTCCAGGGATTGTCTACCATCCACACTGCCAGCCTGGCCTGAGGACCATGTATAGAGGCCATTGGTGACCCTGCTGCCCCACCTACATCTTTGGGTATGAGTCTTCTGTCCTCAGGTCAGTGCTTTCCTTGTTGTTTCCCGGCGGCTGAGCTGGGGGTTTAATTTAAAAGTGAAAAAGGAAATGGAAAGAAAAAACAAATGAAGAAAAAAAAAATGTTTGTGGAACTTTATGTGGCCTAGGCCTAAGACTGAACAGTGATTTATGGAACTCAGCCATGGGGTTTCAATTTTTTTTATTTTTTTTAATCGAAAAGAAGGGTTTTTAAAACATAAAAAAATTTGTGTTAATATTTATTATTGTTGTTATTCTTTAGTTTATTTTATTGTTATAGTTATTCAAATTTTTATATTTTGTTAGGCCCTACTGTTAAACTATAGTATTCTTTATCTTTATGTTTAGGCCTAGTGATGGTTATTTATATTTTGTCGTTAAGTGTATTGGGGGGGGGGGTTGAAGTGAATTTTTACTCGAACGGTACCGTGTTAGATTTTTTTTTAAATTGTTTAATTTTTAAACTTTCACCAAAAGGGGATTATTGTACTTTTACGTAACATCTAATTCGGAGCTGCCCAGGGATTCCGGCTTACTCCCTGGCCCGGTGGAATCAAGGGATGTGGGCTGAATTGCCGGTGTTATTTTGGGGTTATCTAAATTGTTTCTAGATGTTCACTTTTAATTTATTAAAATTTTCTTACGTTTTGGGTGTCTCTGGCTAGGCTGCAGATAGGCCATGTAGTTGTTAATTGGTAATTTTGGTATTTGTTGAGTTTGTTGTTTTTGTAGCTTTTGTGTCTTTATCTCGTTAATTTTAGTGTGTTTGTGATTTATTAAGTGAGAATTTATATTGTGGCCTTCTGCCAAGTCTGATTAATTTTTTTTTTGTTTTTGGTAATAAATTAGTTTTGCTCAGCTGCCGAGTTTTATTTTGGACCCTCCAACTGCCACCCGTGATCCCATCGCTCGACTTGTTTTGAGCCATCCCCCGGTTGGCACGCTTTCCAGCTTTGGTGGGGGGGGATGGGTCTCAATTAAGACTCAATAAGACTAGACCTAAAGCATTATATAATTTACATACATATTAAAATAACATAAGAAATAAGGTGTACTTGTGAATAATAATATAGCTAACAATAAAAGGCATAATAGTTACCTCTTTTTTGCAATGTCGAATATTCTTGTTCTTTTTCTAAAACCAGTTTCGATATGTCCTTCATTTTCAGGTTCATTTAACTGGACTTAAACCTTTCACTGTACACTACTTTACTCGCTGTACTTTAATGCTGCTTATTGTTCTAACTTTATCAGTCATGAGTTTATAAAACCTAAGAGGTTTTATATATATATATATAAAACCAGCATGCTGAATTAATAAATGTTCTTAGTCTTAATAGTGTTTGATCTTCCAGACTTTTCTTGTCATGAAATAAAATCCACAGTATTATAACAGTATTCTATAATATTATAAAAGAACATGCTGACAAAGTTAATGTGTCTTCATACAATTATATTCGTGATTAAATGTAAAGAGTATGTTATCCAATAAGTAACATTGTTGATAATGATATTTACTACTAAATCTCTGTAGCATTGAAGGTAACGTAAAACCAATACTTGAATATCCTGTGCAAATATGTGTGTTGGATATTGGTCTGACACTAAATTAAAATATTCAGAGGATATCTCTTCCGGAACTTTTAAGTTACGCAAAAAGCATAATTTTACTCCTTTAATTGACACATGGACCATTTGTAGTGATTTTTTTTGTGCCAAAATAAGTAAAAAAACAGAAATTGATAGTCAACTTTTTGTATCTGAGTCCAAATTTTTAACTGAGTAAGTCTGACTAACAACCAAAAACTACTTAACTTAGGTTTAGCAATTCGATGCTTGTATTGTGACAGATACTACAGATTACTTAAAGTTTACTAAATAAAGTTGAATAGTGTTTTATGAGTTTTCCTTTCGTTGGGGTGTAAAGAAATTATTATTTCAATTTTTATATAATAATCTCTTTATATTACTTTCCCCCTCTTGTGAATATGTATTATTTTTAAGGTACCTATTTAATGAATAATGATCTTTATTCACAACAGCTTGACAATTAAATGAACCAGAACTTAGGTGAATAATACTAACCACTGTTTCCAGTAATGTGGTTAGTGACCAAAAATAATAATAATAAAATAAATTAACAAATAATTCAGTTCAGTCTCTTCTAAGTATTACAGTCTTGTATATAATTAGAAAGGCATTCTGTAACGACAATTAAATTCAAGCTACTACTATAATAACAGTACTAGAAAATTAAACTAAAATTAATATTTTACAGTTCGTAAACTAATATTTTCTATAATTTACTCTAAGTTAAGGCCTGACTCAGACAACTTGTGTCATGTATAGTGTATAACCAGTTCTTTAGCTTGTGGCAGAATTCCTTATTGTTGTTGCTTTCTTTAATGTATAATGGTAATTTATTGAAATAATTTGGGCCTAAGTAATTAAAAGATTGTTTGAAGAACATTTTGTTTACTTTGGGTTTGATAAATAATCTATTCTTGTTACTTCTCATATCGTGATGAATTCTGGTTGAGCCTCTATTGCCACTTCGTATATAAAATAATTTTAATGTTTTATAGATGAATAAATGATGGATGGGTAAAATTTTTAATAAATAGAATAAAGGTAAAGAAGAGTCTCTTGCATTTGCTTTCAGGATTATTCGAATAAATTTATTTTGAATTGTTCTAATAGTATTTATTGTTGTTTTACAAGTTCCCCCCAAACAAATAATGCCGTATTGTATCCTTGAATGAATCAGACCATAGTACAGAGTTCGCAGTAAATTTACACCACAAAAATTTCTAAGAAAGTAAAATTTTCTTAAATTAAATCTAGTTTTATTTATCAAATCACAAATATGCTTTTTCCAGGACATTTTGCAGTCTAAAGTTAACCCTAAATATTTAAAGGTGGGGACTTGCTCAACAGCACTACAGACACACGACTCACCTTCACAATCAAATTTATGTTAAACTATAGGGTTTACGAATCTAAAGCCGGTCATGTGAAAGTTAACATATTTAGTTTTTTTTACATTAACATGCATTTTATTCTTGAAGCACCATGACCACAAAATTTTCAAATCATCGTTAATACTCATTTGGAGATTTAATTCATATTTGTTGGAGGATACAAGTGCAATGTCATCGGCAAATGCACTAACTGAACATGTGAAATGTTGATCTAACAGGTCTTTAATAAAAATTAAAAATAGATTTGCAGAGAGTACGGAGCCCTGAGGAACTCCGGCTCTTACTAATAATGAAGTGCTTATTTGATTATGAATTTTAACTGATTGGGTCCTTCCTACAAGAAAGCTTTCAAACCATTTCAATGCAACGCCTCTTACACCGGCACTTTCCATTTTATTAAGTAAAATATTATAATTCACAAGGTCAAATGCTTTTTTAAAGTCAACAAATACTGCAGTCGTTTTTCTGTTATTATTTATGTGTTCATATATTAAGCTTCAAAAGTTTATTAAAGCAACTTCTGTAGATTTATTTTTTGTGAAACCAAACTGGGATTTATTCTGGAAGTTTATAGAACTCAGGTAATTTACTAATCTAACTTTCATACATTTCTCCATTATTTTAGAAAAAACAGATAACAAGCTAATCGGTCTTATATTTTCAATTTCGAACGAATTATTTTTTTTAAATAGAGGTACAACAATGCTATTCTTGAGTGAGTCTGGAAAAATACCAGTTTCAAAACTTAAGTTAATTATGTAGGCTAAAACGTGAGCTATTTCATTGTAAATATGCTTGAGCATCTCTACAGAAAATCCTTCGTGGCCAGTTGATTTTTTATTCTTAAGACTTTTAATTATGTTTGTGACTTCGGCAGAGTCAGTAGGAGCAACAAAGAATGAATGATTGGTCTGATAATTCGTCAAATTACAAACTCTGCCAGACAACCGGTCAGTGTTATCAGCTGTACTTTGTACACCGATAAGGTAGTTGTTGATCTCATATGACAATTGCTTGGGATCTTCCAAAACTGTCCCATCATCCAATACAACTTTAACTATATTATTACGTTTAAGGCTACCTGTAATGCTGTTTATCACCCTCCACTGTTGACCACTGTCCCCATTACATTTATTAATTAAATTAGCATAATAGTTGTTTTTTAACTTGTCAATGTCGTTTTTCAAATTCAAACAAAATTTGTTATAGTAAGCTGTAAAATTTATATCATATGGTCTTTTTTTCAGTATTTTATACATTTTCTGTCTTTTTTTAATTCTATTAACTATATTTATATTAATCCAAGGGCTTTTTTGTCTTGCTTTACGATACTTACTATTAATATGCTGAACAATTGATTTATGTTTATTTATAACATTATTTAAAATACTACAAAAACTTAAATAACAATAATTAACATCATTACTCTGATAAATACAGTTCCAGTTAACTTTTTTCAATTCATCTTTAATATTATTATAGTTATACTCAATTGTTGTATTCTCAGTTCTTTCAATAAATTCATAACAAGCCAAGCTAATATTAAGGCCTAGTAAACAGTGGTCGGTTATGCCCAAATTAAATATTGCACTTTTCGAGTTACTAATATCCTTAAATTTTACAAAAATGTGATCTATACAAGTTGAACTAAATTGTGTAATTCTTGTTGGTCCGTTTATTAAAGATAAAAACCCGTAGCTATTTAATAAACTATTGTAATTTGTAACATGAACTGAATTTCTAAGCGTATCTAAATTTATATCACCAACAAATATTGAATTTAGTTTAATAAGCGGTAAGATATAATTCAATTCTTGAACAAAATGTGCCTCTGTAAATTGATTTAATCTATATAAACAGGTCAAATTGAAGCGTGTTGAACCACACCATATATCAAGAGATAGACAATCGGCCGTTGACATATTTATGTTTAACTCTGCAAATTTAAATTTATTAGAAATATAACATACGACACCTCCAGCTCGATATGTGTCATTGCATTTAGTAGCTACGTCAAAGCCTGGAATTTAGCTAACATTATTTATTATTGATCAATTATGATTATTTATGCCTTATTAACTGAATTATTCGAAGTACACAGAATCATCACTCATTGATTTTGATAATAATAATCAATCATTATTATTGATGTTATTTATACAAGTATATATTTGTATTTGTGAAAGTTTAAAGTAGCCTACCTAAAATGCATTATTTTTAGTTTCAAGGTTATCTAACATCATGTACTGCTAAACACTACATATAGCATGTTTAGTAAATGTGAGTTCTTTAGATATGTTAGTCTATACCTGCTTCTCTCTTTTATGAATCTACCTGTAAAGTTCCAAATGTTTAAATAAGTTATATAATAAAAGTTTTATTTCAATTCAAGTAAATAAATATCGAAATGTCGTTAGGTAGGAGCTTTATTAAAATTTACGTTGTATTTTAAATGTAAGAATATTAACAATTGGACCATTTTTAGTCCTTTTTTTTAGTGAATAAGTGAGAAAATTGATAGTAACCTTTTTTAACTAAGCACAATAAGGTTTTGTTACATTTGATCTATCTCAGTAACTAATCCGTTTTGTCATAATAACTAATCCGTTTTGTGATAATAACTAATCCGTTTTATCATAATAACTAATGTGTTTTGTCATAATAAAAATCCGTTTTGTCATAATAAAAATCCGTTGTGTCATAATAAAAATCCGTTTTGTCATAATAACTAATCCGTTTTGATATAATAACTAATCCGTATTATTATAATAGCTAATGTGTTTTTTCATAATATCTAATCCGTTTTGTGATAATACCTAATCCATTTTGTAATAATAGCTAATCCATCTTGTCATAATAACTAATCCGTATTATCATAATAACTAATGTTTTTTTTCATAATAACTAATCCTTTTTGTCATAATAATAAATCCGTTTTGTCATAATAACTAATCCGTATTATCACAATAACTATTGTGTTTTTCATAATAACTAATCCGTTTTGTCATAATAACTAATCCGTATTATCACAATAACTAATGTGTTTTTTCGTAATAACTAAACCTTTTTTTCATAATAACTAATCCGTATTATCATAATAACTAATGTGTTTTTTCATAATAACTAATCCTTTTTGTCATAATAACTAATCCTTTTTGTCATAATAACTAATCCGTATTATCATAATAACTAATGTGTTTTTCATAATAACTAATCCTTTTTGTCATAATAACTAATCCTTTTTTGTCATAATAACTAATCCGTATTATCATAATAACTAATGTGTTTTTTCATAATAACTAATCCTTTTTGTCATAATAACTAATCCGTATTATCATAATAACTAATGTGATTTTCATAATTACTAATCCGTATTATCATAATAAGTAATGTGTCTTTCATAATAACTAATCCTTTTTGTCATAATAACTAATCCGTATTATCATAATAACTAATGTGATTTTTCATAATAACTAATCCTTTTTGTCATAATAACTAATCCATATTATCATAATAACTAATGTGTTTTTTCATAATAACTAATCCTTTTTGTCATAATAACTAATCCTTTTGTCATAATAGCTAATCCTTTTTGTCATAATAACTAATCCGTATTATCATAATAACTAATGTGTTTTTTCATAATAACTAATCCTTTTCGTCATAATAACTAATGTGTTTTTCATAATAACTAATCCTTTTTGTCATAATAACTAATTATTTTTGTCATAATAACTAATCCGTTTTGTGATAGTACCTAATCCATTTTGTAATAATAGCTAATCCATCATGTCATAATAACTAATCCGTATTATCATAATAACTAATCATTTTTGACATAATAACTAATCCGTTTTATAATAATAGCTAATCCGTCAGTAAATATGAACTTTCATTAGAAAATATAAATAAATATCATATACTTATAATTTACCATATGATTAGTATTTAATGGATAACAGAGGAGTTCTTCATTACTGACTAGTTGATGGATGTTAAATATTTGTTGACACCCTGGTTTATAGTAACACCGTATTATTAACTTATTTAATACTTATGTTATGAAGTCCTCCTTAGGTCTTACTGTATATAGGGTTTAAAAATCATTTACAAACTTTAGAGCAACAAAATTTCCATAAAATTTAATTGTCAACATATTCTCCTTTTTTACACCAAAAGGCATTATTTTAGGTAGCTATTTTGAATGTTTGCTATGTAAGTGAAAAGCATCTTTATTCATATTTAATTAGTATAATAATAGTACAATATGTACCTAAAACCAATATTTAAGATATTTTTTAAATTTATTACTTTATAAAATGACAATGAAGGACAATTATTGTTTATTAACTGTAATGCCATGTAATAACAACGAAATTACCTATAATATTACCCATACAATAAATCGAGTTTATTGGAGTTTCACATCGTACAATTACGCATTATGAATTACTGCACTCATAGAAAAATAACATGTTTAGATCAAGTTTTAAAAATGTCTATACTGTCTATCAAAATTAATATAAATAAGTTGATAAAATTTTTTTAGTTATAATAATTTAAATTAAAGCAAATTAACTAGTATTTTTAAATTAAGATAAAATTACCTCAATAGTTAATGTCATACTGGAATACATTATATTGTTTAGAGAAGGTTGGGAATCGTCTTTAAGTTTATTAAGAAACATTAACTTATTATATATTGAATGCTGAATTACAGAAAATATCCAATTACAATGGAGCAATGATTGGATTACAAGAAATATTTTAATTAAACTGTTTTAATAAACTCGTAACATGATAAAATTTCGTTCAACAATGTTCATGCACAATAGTATAAAACAGTTCATGTCTCTGTCATAAATATAATCTGGCATGTAGTATATTATAACTACGCTCAACAAGAAAACATAAGTGTTATAAAAGTAAAATAGCATAACAACACAACATAATGCAACACAGAGGAATATAAGTTAAACAAAGAACATGTTATCAGATGGAAGCAAACTCATTTGGACAGTCGTGACAATTCACCTGCATAATCCTGCAAGATTATAAATGGATAGGTATACGTTGGATAAACTGTAATATGAAAGCTGCTAAGTAAATACGATCCATACTGTAGGAAAATACTTTATAAATTAATCTTATCACTAATGGTATTGACCCATGTGGCCACCCATACACGTACAATGGTATTGACCCACCCACCCACCCATACACGTACAGTGGAATTAACCAACCCGCCCCCCTTACACGTACAGTGGTATTGACCCAGCCGCCCACCCTTACATGTACAGTGGTATTGACCCAACAGCCTAACCATACATGTACAGTGGCATTGACCCACTCACCCACCCAAACACGTACAGTGGTATTGACAGATACAGTGGTGGTTCATGGGAAGTTGTGTAAACAAAGTTTTAACACAGATGTTGTATTTAAAGATATAAATAATGGACACAATTCACAAGTTCTATTTACAGAACAACTTTTAAAAGTAAAACTTTGTAAAGGAATCTATTTTTAATTGTATATTATAATTTTGTTTAATAACTTCACAGTGTGCGTAGATTCTGTTTAAGCGGCAAATTATTCTGACTCCTTATTATATCTTTTATGTTTTGTTCATTTCTAAGTTTAATATATATAGAAGTATAATCCTTTTTTTCTTTTTCTAAAAATTAACCAATATTTTTGCTTGATATGAAATGAAAAATGGCTTTATTGGAGGCGAAGTTAGTACTATAGAGTCCTCTCTACCACTTAACCTCAGATAAATAATACAACTTGAAATAGATAACATAAAATCATATTAAAGTCTACGTAATGCAATATAAGACAATTTTATATAAAAATAAACAAAAATTAAAAGATTAACGAATCTAATAAAGCTAATCAATACAAAAGAAATTGGCACTAACTATTCAAATTTAACAGTAAATTCAAAAGAAAGAAAGAAAAAACGCTCTAAAGACACTCACCCATTCATACCTTACTCACACCCCACATAGCCCCCGCAAACATCAGTCCACCGCCACTACAGATCCCGCATCAAATGACCTTTAACTTCCACCCCGTAACGAGGGTGACCTTCGATTATTTTGATGCTGTCAGGGAGCGATTTAAGGCGACAAGCTGTTACAGTGAAATATTTGTCATATAAAGTAGTACGATGTACAGGGACTGATAATATTGATACCCCCTGACGAGTATTTCTAGAACTTATTTCGTTCATGAACCTGAAATGCTCGGACAAGTAACTGGGATTTTTTGTTTTTAAAATCTTGTGAATCAGTAATAGTAAATGATACTCACGAAGCTGTTTAAGCTTAAGAATAGACAGTTCATTGAAGAATGGCGTAACGTGATCATAACACCATAGATTGACAATAAATTTTATACAATAGTTCTGCGCACGTTAAAGCTTGTCCGAGAGCTTAACAGTCATGTCACTAGTTACGATGTCACAATAATTAAAATGAGGCAAAACAAGTGTCTTGACCAGATTCTTGTAGATTCTAGTTATGTCTTGACCAGCATCAATTTAACGTTAAATGGAAGAAAAGATGCATAGCGTTTCAAGCAGTGAATGCCAGCAAACACTCGATTGCACGTAGTCATAATCTGATCAGTCCAATTCAAAGTCCATGACAAGACCAAGATTCTTTACTTTTACACAATAATCTAAAGTAGAGTTATTTAGTTGAAGCTTAGGAAATGTGTCAATATTAACTTTAGAAATTAGTCTTGGGTGTCCAATGACAATTGCTTGTGTCTTTTGTTCATTAAGCTTCAATCCATGTTTTACGGCCCAAGACGAAAGTGCATCGATGTCACTGTTTGTTCTAGAAACAGCTCTTGCCATCTCAGTAATAGAGAAGTGTTGATAGATTTGCAAGTCATCTGCATATAAGTGGTAGGAGGAATATCTTATGTGATCTGTAATATCATTTATATAAAGAATAAACAGTAGTGGACCCAACACTGAACCCTGAGGAACTCCTCTAGAAACATGTCTCCATTCAGACATACCATCATTAGTTTTTATACACTGCCTACGGCCAGATAGATAGGACTCGATCCAGCCAACACTACCATCAGTTAGACCATATTTTTTTAATTTTATTGTAAGAAGAGGGTGATAGACACAATCGAACGCTTTTGAAAAGTCAAAAAGTGTTAACAATGTAAGCTCTCCATTGTCCATAGCTGCACGGATATCTTCTGTAATTTTAAGAAGAGCTGTTGTAGTACTATGAAATTTACGGAAACCAGATTGAAATTTAGATATTAAATTAAATTCCTCAATATAATATGAGAGTTGCGTATGGACAATTCTTTCAAGACATTTGGAAAGAGCAGGGAGAATACTAATGGGTCTCAGATCAGATGGTGATACAGGATTCGCAACTTTTTGAAGGGGACAAACTATAGCTGATTTCCATGAAGTTGGGAAGATGCCGGTCATTAAGGAAGTATTGAAAATAGCATTGATTATTGGAATTGTAACGGGTAAAGTTGTCTTAAAAAATTTAATAGGAAGACTATCTGCCCCAACAGCATTACTTGATGTTCACATTATAGCCTTCAGAACATCACGCTCAGACACTGTTTTAAATGAAAATTGAATTTCAGGTATAACAATGGGAGAATTCAGAAGCTCAATGGAGTATTTTTTGGCACCAGAAACATCCACAGGAATATTTACAAAAAAGTCATTATTAGTATTGAGATCGATATTGATATGTTCAGGTTTATCGGGTTTTCCAATTCCCAGCTCCTTAATTTTGGACCATGTAAACTTCGTAGACTTAGAGTTATTAAGTGAATTGTAATAGTACCTAATCTTAGAATTGCGTATTTGTTGTTGAACTTGATTTCTTAGTTTCTTATAGACTGACCAGTCTTCCTGTGATTTAGTTAGACGTGCCCTACGAAATGACGAGTCACGTTGCTTCTGCATTGTTCGAATACTTTCATTGATCCAGGGAGCAGGTCTTTTGGTTAAGCGTTTAGTGATAAGAGGAGCGTGATGATCCAGAAGGCCAATAAGCAGGAAATTAAACTGCTGAACCATAGCGTCTACATCTGATAGTAGAAGGATATCTTGCCAGGGCAATGACAAAGCATCATATAAAACTGAATTACAGTCGAGTGTTTTATAATTCCTGTATGTAATAAAATTAGCTTTTGATTTAGGAGGACGAAGTTTGTAAACAAATAGAAGTAGGTCATGTTTAGAAAGACCTGGAGCCGAAAGCTGTCCGTGGAGTGCGACTAGGTCAGGATCACTAACCACCATGATATCAAGCCAAGTGGCAGCCGTGGCAGTGTGATGTGTAGCTTGTAGAGGCAGTATAGTCAAATTAAAAGAGTTTAACATGTTTTCCAAAAAGTCTTGTCATGAGTTGGAGGCCCTATTAGATCAGTATTAAAGTCACCTATAACAATAACATGACTGTAGAGAGCCATGATATCTAGCAGTGCGTGTTCAAATTCCACTAGATACCCAAGATTAGGTGCCCTGTAACATACACTGATAAGGATATGTGTATCATTCACACAGACATCAAGAAGCATGAATTCAGGGCGATCAGGTATGGTAGTGTCAGAACTATGAACAATAGCAGTTGTCAGGTGTGATTTAACAAATGCTCCAACACCACCACCACCCTTATGCTGCCTGTCATTCCGAAATAAAGTGTAGCCATTTAACTCCACTGATTGATCAGAAATATTTGCTTTTAACCAAGTTTCAGAAATTAAAATAATATCAAAGGTAGAAGTTTGAAAAATATATCTAAACTCATCAATGTGACAAGGGAGGGATTGTGCATTGATGTGGGCTATCTTGAGAAGTTTCTGATGTAGAGAAAGAATGTGGCTGATATAATGTTCTGCAAACAATCAGTTTAGCAGAGCATTTAAATTGCAAAAACGAGCGGTTCGCATTGTTGCACAATTAAAGTTCAGAGAAACCTGCAAAGAAACATTCAAAAAATTGCAACTGTTGACATTGCCTAGCCTTTACATACTGGAGACAACCCTATTTAGCATATCCAAAAGCGTTATGACAAGTGGCCGGGACATACATACACACGACACAAGAGGCAGAAACAACTACCGAACTGGGAAACACAGGACGGTAGTCCACGAACGCTTGCCCTCACACGCAGGTGTTCGTTTTGTCAACAAGTTGCCGGATTCAATTAAGAATGCCCCAACGCTCAAGGCGTTAAAAACTCATCTCAAACGCTGTTTAGCGTCTCATGCATTTTATAGTGTGGACGAGTTTATGGCATACAACTGGGAGACCGCATAATCAGAAGACTGACAACCGGTGTCGGAAGTGGGGATTTGGTATGAGTGAATATGAGTGCAACCGTAAATGATGTATGTTTTGACAGAGGCTTTTATGTGGGATGTATGTTTTAGATTTTTATATAGGGATGACGTTTGCTATACATTTTTGTAATGTCATTGCAAATAAATATTTGATTTGATTTGATTTAATGTGGGAGCGAGAGGGAGCCCCCGTCCGGAGTGGAGTCGTCAGGTACCGACACCTACGAGCCCCTGCAAGTGACGAAGAGCCAGCGATACCGGCGGCCAAGGCGATGCGAGCAATTCATTCATACACCATTCACGCATATAACAAAAAGTAATAAAAAAATAAATTCAACAAAAACAATAATACAGACAAGTGAATATTTGTCATTTTGTCATAATATACGAATATTGCACTATAATATGAATATTGTCGTAATATAGTGACTAGTATCCAGTTATTACATTAGTTAAAGAATTAAATCAATAACGTTCAAGTATTGTTAAAATATTAATATTGGTGAAACTATCTAGCACATCCTAAGTTTGGTGTTTTGTATGTTTTATTGTATTTTTTTATGTACTGTTAAATTATACTGTTACATACTTAAATGAAACGTTTTATTTTAGTAAACAATATTTATAAGCAAACAGTTCATAGTTCTTAAATGCATTTTCATGAACTAGACAACTGATAATATCATAAAATAAAACTAACCATCAGTTTAAATCTCAAACGGTTATAAAATTAGCAACTATCTTAATTAAAATCAACGATAAATATAATAAAGTACCCTTTTATTCATTTTTTATAAAAAAATATGACTAGTTTCGGCTCTTAGGCCATCTTCAGATAGTAAATAATATAACCTGTTATATTATTTACTATCTGAAGATGGCCTAAGAGCCGAAACTAGTCATATTTTTTTATAAAAAATGAATAAAAGGGTACTTTATTATATTTATCGTTGATTTTATTAAAATAGTAGCCCTAATGTGAACTAGTTTATACATATCTTAATTAATATAAAAATATGTGCATTTACAGTATTGAATATTACATGTTCTAAATGAAGATTAAATAACTGATTTAGTTTTTACAAACACAATACAGCGTAATAATTTAGTGTACGAGATGATACATTTATTACAAATCGGATTACTTTTAGCTATATAAGCGTGTATCGTTTAATGGATTTAAAATTGAATAGAATATGAAATATTACTGTTTACAATTATAGTTATTAACTTTATAATATGTATATTACATGATATGAGCAATGAACAAATCAAATTTAAATACTGTTCATATAGTTTTTGTTTCTTTACATGTAGGACACATTGATATGCCGGCATAATTTTGGAAAACCGGTTTCAATTCATTTCGAAAATATTAGCGTAACATTCAGATATATGTACACTAATTTATATTATATTTGTTTTTAAGCAATAAGCAGTTTGATTACTATAGTTGGGGACAAGCTTTGATTCCTAGGAAACACTACAATGAAGTTGTCTTCTAGCCTAATACTTTTTGGATAGCACATACCTAGGAGTCTAGTAAACATTTACCATATATTATAGTTGGGATAAACTTATATTCGTTGGCGAAACTCAGCCAACTTTTTTCCTTCATGCTGATACAATTACATAAAAGTCATTAATTACACTCAATCTCTAATTTATGAAATAGTCTATGTTATTTTATTTACATACAAATAAAAAGTTAAAAATATAGCAAATCATTAACATTAAATTCTATATTGTTAAGTGTGTAAAAATTCATTACGACTCATTAAAATTACATTTTTGATACTACTTACTTGTAAGTTTCTTTATGTAGGGTACAACTCTAATGTAATTACTGTATTTACTACCAGTAAATTGAGGCACTTAAACTATTTCATCTTTTAAGGGAAATATAACTACCTAAATTTTGTTTGACTTTTAACCACAAATTTTTAATATATAACGTTATATATTTAACAGGAAACAAGTTGTTCAAAAAGCATTGAGCTATTAAATAATTTCCGTTATTTAAACCCTCAATTATGTCATAGCATATTAAATAATTGTAAACAATGAACTAAGTTACAATAAGTGGTTCCTGGACTACATAAAAAGATGATAACGCTAGATAACTCAACACGAATGTTCGAGGCTTATGTAGAACATCTTTTCTTGCTTTTATACAAACGTTTTTATGTAAAGCCGAAAATTTGGAGTTGTTTTTACAGCCTACTGTACTTTTTGGTTGGTGTTTTGATTCCTTGGTTGTATAATATACTATATGTTAACTATTAACCTACTAAACTTTGCGTTAACTACTACACTTTGCGTTAACTACTAAACTTTGCGTTAACTACTAAACTTTGCGTTAACTACTAATATTTGCGTTAACTACTAAACTTTGCGTTAACTACTAATATTTGCGTTAAATACTAAACTTTGCGTTAACTACTAAACTTTGCGTTAACTACTAAACTTTGCGTTAACTACTAAACTTTGCGTGAACTACTAAACTTTGCGTGAACTACTAAACTTTGCGTTAACTACTAAACTTTGCGTTAGCTACTAAACTTTGCGTTAACTACTAAACTTTGCGTTAACTACTAAACTTTGCGTTAACTACTAAACTTTGCGTTAACTACTAAACTTTGCGTTAACTTCTAATCTTTGTGTTAACTACTAAACTTTGTGTTAACTACTAAACTTTGTGTTAACTACTAAACTTTGCGTTAACAACTAAACTTTGTGTTAGCTACTAAACTTTGCGTTAACTACTAAACTTTGTGTTAACTACTAAACTTTGTGTTAACTACTAAAATTTGCGTTAACAACTAAACGTTGTGTTAGCTACTAAACTTTGCGTTAACTTCTTAACTTTGTGTTAACTACTAAACTTTGTGTTAACTACTAAACTTTGTGTTAACTACTAAATTTTGCGTTAACTACTAAACTTTGTGTTAACTACTAAACTTTGTGTTAACTACTGAAATTTAAATATATATTGTACCTTGTTAGTTTTTAGTAATAAGATACACAATTGGTAAGTATGAAATATATTTAAATAATTTTTTTTTTTTACAATACAAATGTTTAATAACCTCACACTTAAGATTAAACGTTCCAAATTCAGTAATACAAATAAAATTAATTATGGTATATTTAATGTATTTAACTTATTTTTTAACATAGTATTATAGTTTCGTAAATGTTAACGATACATTCAAAACGATAAACGTAAAACGATACATTTAAGAGTTGTTTATTTATTATTTAGAATAGAACAGACAATTTAACTACTTACCGAATAAATTATTTTTATTCACTTGCAACAGTAATGTATACAGATTTTTTTTTTTAATTCTACGAACCTATAATACATTTTTGCAACAGTATATTGACTGTTTTTCTGAATTAACCTCAGTTTACATCTTAAAAATCTATAGATATATTGACTTTTTTTTGTTGACAATAACTTACCGATTACAATTTCACTTATCCTAGACACAAAGTGTAAAGATTAAAAGATAATAATTTGACGGTCGAATTAAAAAGCTATTTTTTATTATCACATCAAGATGATTATTATTGGAAAATTCATTGTATAAAGTTTTATTGTAAAACATATGGGCCTGGAATTTGAACAATTATACATTTTCTCACCACTCGAGGCTTCAAGGGAGATGGGCAAGATTGCGTAAGTGTACACGATTCCTCAGAACATCTGTGTAATATTATATCGTAGGAATGCTAGATTCAAACCTTCATCATTTGTGTATGAAAAAATATAAAATTAAAAATATATTGCTATTAAATGATATTCTAAAATATGTTTATAATATTTTAATGACTGTTGTAAATGAACATTTGCCACAACATGTGTATATATAAACAGTTGTATTTAGTTTAGTAAGACTTTACAGGATAGCAAATTTTATTTAGATTGTTGTTAAACAGTAACATATGTCTTCACCAATGAAATTATTTATTTATTCAATTATTTGTTTGATTCAAATGAATTCTTTATAGGTTCACATTTTCAATGCATTATAAATATGAATTAGAATATATTAGCCTAAGGTTAAAACTACTTTCTGCCTGACTATTGCAAGGCATTTTATTGAAATGAGTAGTGAATATTATATTAATTTCTATATTATCATATTTTCTAATATATGTTTAGTTTTATACATTCTTTAGCATATACATACATTATTGGGCATCAAATTTATAATTTTAAAGGTTTTACTTTTAATACAACCAATAAAAAATCACTTTATATTGAGGCCTTTAAAGCAAATTAAAATTCCCGTATTTACTTATAAAAACAGATAAAATAATTTAGAGTTTGGATTTTTCATAGGCGATATAGTAAATAGTCTTCAATCTTGTTTACACATATGTGTTTTGAGTAAATTTAAAGTTAATATTATGAGGAAAGACCGTTTTAATATCTAAAATATAATAATGTATTACCCACATTGAACTTAAATAGCGTGTTAAATAGGCAACCTAATTAAAATTGTTCCATAATTTTTTTTTTAATTCGAAGTACTTTTAATTTTTTAGACAGTCCTCTTCGAGTTTTGTCTTACCCCCTAACATTTTTTAGATATTTTAATCAGTCGGATATAATAGATTGTCGTAAAACACAATGAGATGATTATCAGGTTAGTATTATCATCTACTTATCAGGTTAGTATTATCATTTACTTATCAGGTTAGTATTATCATCTACTTATCAGGTTTGTATTATCATCTACTTATCAGGTTCGTATTATCATCTACTTATCAGGTTAGTATTATCATCTACTTATCAGGTTAGTATTATCATTTACTTATCAGGTTAGTATTATCATCTACTTATCAGGTTCGTATTATCATCTACTTATCAGGTTAGTATTATCATCTACTTATCAGGTTAGTATTATCATCTACTTATCAGGTTAGTATTATCATTTACTTATAAGGTTAGTATTATCATCTACTTATCAGGTTAGTATTATTATCTACTTATCAGGTTAGTATTATCATCTACTTATCAGGTTAGTATTATCATCTACTTATCAGGTTAGTATTATCATCTACTTATCAGGTTAGTATTATCATCTACTTATCAGGTTAGTATTATCATCTACTTATCAGGTTAGTATTATCATCTACTTATCAGGTTAGTATTATCATCTACTTATCAGGTTAGTATTATCATTTACTTATCAGGTTAGTATTATCATTTACTTATCAGGTTAGTATTATCATCTACTTATCAGGTTAGTATTATCATCTACTTATCAGGTTAGTATTATCATCTACTTATCAGGTTAGTATTATCATTTACTTATCAGGTTCGTATTATCATCTACTCAGCAGGTTAGTATTATCATCTACTTAGCAGGTTAGTATTATCATCTACTTATCAGGTTAGTATTATCATTTACTTATCAGGTTCGTATTATCATCTACTTATCAGGTTAGTATTATCATCTACTTATCAGGTTAGTATTATCATCTACTTATCAGGTTAGTATTATCATCTACTTATCAGGTTAGTATTATCATCTACTTATCAGGTTAGTATTATCATCTACTTATCAGGTTAGTATTATCATCTACTTATCAGGTTAGTATTATCATCTACTTATCAGGTTAGTATTATCATCTACTTATCAGGTTAGTATTATCATCTACTTATCAGGTTAGTATTATCATCTACTTATCAGGTTAGTATTATCATCTACTTATCAGGTTAGTATTATCATCTACTTATCAGGTTAGTATTATCATTTACTTATAAGGTTAGTACTATTCATCTACTTAGCAGGTTAATATTATCATTTACTTATCAGTTTAGTATTATTATTTACTTATCAGTTTAGTATTATCGTTTACTTATCAGGCTATTATTATCATTTACTTAGCAGGTTAGTATTATCATCTACTTATCAGATTTGTATAATCATTTACTTATCAAGTTAGTATTATCATTTACTTATCAGTTTAGTATTATCGTTTACTTTTTAGGTTATTATTATCATTTACTTAGCAGGTTAGTATTATCATCTACTTATCAGGTTCGTATTATCATCTACTTATCAGGTTCGTATTATCATCTACTTATCAGGTTATTATCATCATCTCCTGCTGATAATATTAACCTGCAGAAAAAAAGAAAATATACATACATAATATCTGTTAAACACTCAACCCAAACACCAGCAGCTCAATAAAGAATTAGAAAAAATACGTAACAGTTAAATAAGTTTACATAAACCATGCATACAAAGTGATATTTGGGAAAATGTTGTTTTACAATAAAGAGACGTATAATAATCTAGAGTATTTTTTTCATCCAAACAAATAACACGATAGAAACAGGTTTTAAGAGTATTTAAAAAAATTTGAACAAAATTACTATAAATTATGCTGCTTTAGAATATTGATCTATTTTTCATTAAAGTTTAAATTGATTTACTATTGCGACTATGTTATCCTAAAATTATTTGTAAATGTTTAATAATATAGCCAATATTGTAATAAATTTCAAAATAAATTTATCAAGGTACTGTTATAATATAGTGCAGTTGAGACCTAAACTACTTACAGTGAGGTAAATCGTTGGCTGTAAAGCCCCCGAAGTTACCTAGACCACTTGTTAACAAACTGTTGTGGTCTGTGTGACCCTTGTAACTAGCTTGTAACAAGAGAACGAAAACACTATGTGGCTGTAATAATGTTTACTTC
Organism: Stictocephala bisonia; assembly: GCA_035578905.1. Classification (NCBI taxonomy): domain Eukaryota; kingdom Metazoa; phylum Arthropoda; class Insecta; order Hemiptera; family Membracidae; genus Stictocephala; species Stictocephala bisonia. The sequence goes on along the minus strand of JAQJVL010007447.1, from coordinate 4,058 downwards.
TTTTTATATTCCTTAAAACAAATAAATTTATTTTTTGGTACAATGGATTTTTCCCCAATGTTTATAATTCATCATAAAATACATGTTACTTGATAAGTGAATGTAGAAATAATAATATTTTTCACAGTAATAGGAATATCTAACTTACCTTAAAAATACCTATTTACACTTAAAAATTAAACAATAATCAACATAGATAGCCAACGAACACTGAAAATGAATTTTACTGTAATACAAATTGAATACTATTATAAATTAACAAGAGACAACAAAATGTTTAAATCTATTTAAAAAATGAAATATATGTTTCACTTTAAATTATAGAGGGAGCTAATATAAACAAACTTTAAGTTGTTATTGTAAAATAATAAATAATTATTTATTGTTAAATATTCTTCTCTAAATAAATTTGTGTTATAATGTTTATTTAGAGCATTATAACACATTATTACACAGTATTAGGTAGCAAAATGCATGCGTGTAAGTGGCATGATTGGTACATGCATTTGTAGAATCAATTAAACAATAGTTGTTGTAGAATAACTTTTAACACATCCCCACCAAAAAGAATTATTAAAATAAATCATGTCTGTATAAACAGAATATAGCCGTTGAAATAAGACTAAGAGTTTAAAATATTTTGTCTGGTTGATAAATATATATTGCATATTAATACGAATTTTACGTTTATAAGACTGTGGTTTTTTCGTATGAGCAAGATTTAAATTTCGCCTTTATTTTGTAATCAAATTATGTCTCATTTAAGTCTTAATTTACTTATTTTGTTAAATGTTTCATAGTTTCCAAAAAAATATGGAGTTTGATTGGACTTTAAAACATGTTACTTCTTTTAAGTATGGTTTACAAAATATTTAGTGGCATAAATAATGTTTAATCACTTTAAGAAAACAAAAACTAATAACGTGATATATAATAATTAAATAAAGTGAGCTATACATAAAATAAGTTTGGGATGATGTTTTTGAAAAGAAAATATATTGTAAAATAAAATAACAATAAATCTTATATTCAGTGCTGGGACATTTCCTTGCAGTACCTCTAGCAGTAGTCTTTAAGACATTAGCAAGACCTCCTTTACTTGACTTTAAAACCTTTCTTTGCTTTAAAATTTTTAAGGAACTTTCCCCTACAGAAAAACTTGCATGAAATCCATTCTTAGAGAATGAAATATAAAATGAAAATACTGTAGAAAGATAAAATCTAACAGAGTCTTTCATTGAGACTATCATTATTGCTGTTTCTCTACTACAACTTAAATGTAAATCAATAGAATTGTATATAACAACACAGTTATAAAACCTAATCATAATGAAATAAAACAGTTATATTAAATAATAAACAAACAGGAGAAGTAAATTTATATTTTTATTTTATATATTAAATTGTTCTTGATATAACATTCCTGAGATAGTTAAATAACATAAGTAATGTTCACGAAAATATGTTTTGTAGGTCAAATTTAACTATTTTATTTTACAAAAAAAGTTTTTATAAAAATACTATTGAAAAAAAAACTTAATATTGACCTGTTTTATATGACGCCCTCTTACTTGATTTCTTTGTAACTTTGCCTTATTAGCAAACTATAACCCAAGACAATTGACTGTAATCGAAATACATGTATAAAGATGTTCGCACTTCAAGCTGTTTATGAGTTATATTACAAGGTATAACAAATATTTATTCTTGCTCTAATAATTAACCTTATAGATATGTCTTTATTAAGTGTTTATCCTCTTATGTTATGACAGGAATTTATGAAAAGATAGAAAATAATATATAAGTAACGGTAAAAGGATACTATTGCAATTTGTAAAACATCCCAGTATATCTTCAGTTTCAAATTTTTATTTTTATACCAGTTTAAAAGTAATTGTTCTGTTTGTATTTGTATTTTATTTCCTCTTTCAACAAAAGGCAGGAAGGATAAAATGAAGAATCTATGACTGCGCCTCTCATTTATCAAACTGACATCTCACGATAGCATTATTAGCCACAAATTACCTCAGATGGCTTAATAAAGGCTAAATAAATTACTTATATTACCAATTTAACCTAAAACCATTTCTATTATCAATATTTTTTAAGCTATGTGACATTGCTTTTTTAATTTTTCAAAATAAAAAATCTAGTGTTTTGAATGATTTTGTTCTACAACAAAATCGTACAAACGAGTTTCAAAATAAAACTAAATACAAATCTTGTCTTTATGAAACTTCACTCGCCAGTTCACATGGGCCTGGAGGCCTGTGCGTGACCTTATTCAATGAGTGTAAGTACTAACTGCAAGCTCAGTGAGGATACAACCCTTACAACCATCCGCAGTGTGAAGTCTGATCCACTAAGCTACAATGCCGGTATATAATTCATTGTAAATTAAAATTACATATTTAAGTACTGTGTTACCCGACAATTTTATTAATGCTCACTCCGTCAGATAAGTATTTTATTGAGGACTGACCAAAATACCTGTTTGGTTGAGTGGTAATTTTCATTCCCAAATACCCAAACAGAACGTTCATTAAGTCTTACGAGTTAAACTAAATGCTTAATCCAAGGAGGGAAATTTTTTTTAAATTAAATTTATGGATCGCATATTTTAGTTTTATCTAATAGCCGTAATAAATCTTTCCAAATGTACGAATATGTTCAGTTGCGTATTCTGTATGTTTACGCTTGCATATTTTTGCTCACACAAGCTTTCGCCTAAATACTTGTATGTCCATGTTGTGCATGAACTTACACGCATGCAAGTATTTATAAATACAGGCATGAGTACAAACACATGTACATTATATCTACATATCTCTTACTAAGTGTAATGTTTTGAATGTTGTGTAGTTTTTTATATTTTAAATATGTAATGTTGTTTTATATATTCAACAAGAAATGTTAGACCTAGTTTTATTTTTAGGGTAATAGGGAAGTATTATATCTTGTTTCTTCAGAAATAAATAATCGTTTCAATAAATGGTCCAAGTCTTTCTGTTAATTTCCATTTAAGTATAAAAATTAAAAAAGTAAAGAAAAATTATGGTTTTGATATACGGTAAACACCTTAAATTATGAAGCGGCCTGTCTTTTAACACATGTATGATTCGAGATAATTTTCTTAAAGCATGTTAAACTTACAAAGTATTTGTATTATAAATGGCTATTTTCTATTTTGTAATTATTTTATAGAAGCAATCAGTACTGTTTTACTTTTTTTTACTATTTTACATTCATAATTATTTTCGGTCTTTACTTTTTAAATAAAATATAATATTACTCCATAGTTTTAGTAACAGCATCATATCATATATATGTTATCATGTCATCATATAATATATAATGTTAATCCTATTTTTTTACTTTTTGGTGTTGTTGAAAAAAAACCATAAATACCTTAAAATAATTCGGAGTCTACATCTGTACTAAAAAGTAACGCAATTAACCACCATAATAAATTGTATAGCAAAAAAAAAAAAACAAATTAAATACTCTTACGAATAAATGTAGTATTTGGCTGTCACAGAACTGATCATAAACTTTTTTTATTGAATATAACGATTAGACACCGTAACATTAAACATAGTCTTTCGTTACTTAAAAACTATTATCATATTTATGTCTCCGTAGTCTATATACGCTTGTTGTTTGTATTAAAATTACTCTAAAATGAAATCATTAAAAAGCTTTTTATCGAAGCACAAATATTTAATTAATTTTTAAGGATGTTGGGTATCCAAACAAATTAGTCTTTAGACACGTCTCGTCACACTGAACGTGACCACATAGAACCTCGGAATCACGTTTGTCCCCAACATGACAGAGCAATTTACATTGAAACTGCAACGATCACCTAGTAGTGTAACTTTGTTGGAGGTGTTTTGGTTTATTAACAAATTTAGTACGAAGCAGCAACTATACTATAGGAAAAATTTCCTTATTACAACTTGAAATAATAAATGAAACTAATGTTTTGTAGTGAATATACATTTATGTATATTGCGCCTATAATTACGATATTTAACTTCACTGGGTGATTTTCAAGT
>JAQJVL010007446.1:0-23958 GCA_035578905.1 Stictocephala bisonia | reverse complement strand
ATTGATGGTGAAACGATAATAAACAAATTGTGTGACTCAAGCACAGAAATGAGGCGTTTACTAACATTCTAGGACCATTTACTTAATTACTTATTGTTAGTGTTTGGCTCTATCACTTACCTTAATACTAGTAAACGATGTATTTTACGATTATTAAATACATTAGGAATTATTAAACCAAAGCGCCTTGTTTCATTTATCTGAACCTTCCGATGTCAGGGGATTTTGTAATACACTAATACAGTTAATACCCAAGTCAATAATATATAATAAACATGATGTAGAATATGAAATAATATATAGTTACAAAAATAAAGTGAAGATTTATGTATATATATTTTTTTTTTATTAAAAAATTTGTTACAGATTGTTTTGAACAGTTATTTTGAACTAATTGTTCAAATAAAAAATAAAAAAGATCTTGGATTACAAGTTGCAAAAATGTACTCAGATAGCGTAAAATTGCCTATTTCAATGATGGTATTTTCAAACATTTTCCGGGGGAGGACCCCCGGACCCCCCGCTTCCGTTGGGGGGTATTCCATACCCCCCAAAACCCCAGGATTATTTTTTCAGGTACAGTTCCAGCACCTCAATTTCTAGAAATCGACCTCTATATATATATATATATATATATATATATATATATATATATATATATCGGCGCTTGGCGACGGTTGTTCACCGCCCTTTTCAATGAGCCAGTCCGGGCCTGATAGTTTTTACTAGCTTATACCTTCTCTTCCCAACAACCTCAAGTAAAAGAAATGTTTTTATCCCCCTGAAAATGTCTTTTTAAATCTTGTTTCAGAATTAGTTATGACTATACATAGGCAATCCATGTCCTATTACATATTTGCGTTTTTAGACATTGGTTGTTACCCACAAGAAATATGGTTGAAAATTTAATTATATAAGAGTATCCATGTACATGCACAGTGTCTAGTAACTCTATTCAAAAGTATAAAGATAGCTCAATTATAGGGCAAAAACTATTTTTATTTTTACTCTTGCAAAATTGGATTTGGAACTGACCTATGGTTTTATAGAAGTTTCAAAATTTCTTTGGAATGTGTTAGTAACTCCTGAACGGTAAGAGTGAGTGGGTTTGGACTGTTGTGTATTCATAAAATACAACATTTTCAATCAAGACTTTCTCTTTAAAACTATGTCCGATGAGTCTTTTCAAGTTTTAGTGATTTGAACAATTTTAAAATTGCAGTCAATTAATTTTCAAGAAGTAAAATCCATTCTATCTTTGAAACTTATCATCAGTAGCTTCGTTACTCAGCTTCGTAACTTCCGCCTCGCTCCTAACCCGTGTCCCCCAAGGCCCTACGAGCCCTCCGGCAGGGTATGACAGGAGGTGGATCGTAGATCCCGGCAAGTAAGCAGCTCGGAACTTTCGCATACCGGGCATGGGCAATGTACTGGGTGATGCCGATACCCATGCTCCGCTTACAAGGTTAATCACAAATAGCAGGTTAATCACAAATAGGTATTGGCGGCCGTCCCGCTCTGACAGTTATGTGCCAGCAGTATTACAGTGACAGTCAGTCTATACGCGAGCTCTGCCGTCGTTATTGTAATACACCGTCCTATGAACAGACTAAACTAACAACTTACTTTAAAACTGTAGATACTAACGCTAACAACAATACAAACCAAAGTTCATGTACATTAAGTGTAAATAAAGTTCGTTCTTATAAGCAATTGTATATAACACGTGATTTACGTTTAGCTAAAACAACAACACATTCCCATTATAAGATATTCATTGAAAATATGGACGTTTCGGCAATCACTAAGAACTTAATTGAAGAGGAGGACCAGTCCGAGAACCGTGAAGTCGAAGAATCTGTGTCATTGATAGGTGAAGAGTTAGAGTGCCAGGTGGACGTCCCGGACAACAGACACAGTTCATCAGAAGAAGAAGAGGAGGAGGACGAAACCCCACGCAAGAAACGGAAACAGACTACATTGCAGACATGGACTCTATTGACTCTACTGATGAGTATGCCAGCGATACGTCTCGATCATTATGGTCTGATGTATCAGAAGTACAAGAAGGCTACAAAAAGCGGAAAATTACCACGCCAGATGTTAGAGAACCTGTACCAACTGCTAACCACGATCGGAGAGATGGCCAAGATACTCGATGGGCAAACATTTATTCAGAACTACTCCAAGCACAGTCTCGCCGAGCGTTGGTCCACGATGTGTATCGATGTCAAGATGAAGCGAAAGCTGTCCAACTGGCTAATGGAATTTTCAGAAGCCGCAGAGGGAAGCAGGTGCCAACCCAATTTAGAACGAAAGGGTTCACCTATGTTAGCTTCCATGCTGCCCAGTCCGGTTCAGAGTCGTTCAACCATATTCACGTCATCCATGACTGCCGATGGAAGGACAGCACCTGCAGATGTGGCGCGTTCGCAGGTCTCCGGCTTGCACCTTTCTACCGAAGACGTGTCAGATATTTCTCCGCTCTATCGTCCGAGGACCTCCGGCTTCTATCGCTCTATGTCCTTCAAGAAGGGAAATTACAAGTACTGTTTGAAATCGCCGGCAATCGACGGCGATTTCATTGTGAAGTTGGAGATCTACAAGACGAAGAGCGTGATCGGACATCCGGCGATGGACTGGTGGAAGCATGCGGAGGCGAGAGCATTTGTCCCAGTGAGAGACAACACGTCAACGCTCCGAAGCGCGCTACACCTGCAGCAGGAACTTCAGAAGCTGCTGGAAGGCCAACCCGACGCCAATATTGAAGAAAACATTTTAAATTTGGTAATTTTATTCTATTAATTAAGACTCCTGATTTACTCTAACTTTGATTCAAACAAAACTGAGTTAAACGCAGACTATACAAGTGGCCATGTTGACATGTGTGGAACAAGAATGTCGAGCAAGACGTTAGACAACTATTGGTATTGAACAAATATGTCAAGAAAATTTTATCTACCAGTGTATGACAAGTCAAAGAGGAATCGGAAGGAATATAATTTGGAGTTTGAGCAATTGAAAAAACTCAATTTATAAATGTATCCTTTTGCAGATTTCTACAGCTCACGCTCTCACTCCTCCCCCAGTTTTCACACCGTTCTGTCAGCCCACTCGCCGACTTGAGGTCCTTTCATTACCATGGCTTCATTTACTTCCAGCCGCCAACTGCGTCTTAGTTCCTCTCTCTTCCTTTTCCATAGTGGAACCCATTTCAAAACTTGTTTTGGAAGTTGGTCTTCCTGGAGGATAGATCCTATTTACATGCCCAAACATATCAACTGTTTCTTCTGCACTTCTTCTATTATATCCCCCTCAACATCTATATTCCTCCTTATAACCTCATTCCGCAGTTGTGTCTTCCTGCAAATCCTCCTAATTGCATCAATTTCCATAGTCAACAACTTCTCCTTGTTCTTTTGTTTCAAGATCCCACACTTCTTACTCATACAGCACCACACTCTGTACCATAGACTTATAAATCTTTTTCTTTGTCTTATATGAGAATCATCTATCCCACCACACAGAATTAAATGCTCATATTATATTTCTCCCTTTCCAAATTCTTTCTTAAACTTCCTCCTTGCTGCTTCCAGTCTTATTAAATATAACTCCTAAATATGTAGCTCCTTTCTACACCCCTAACCACTTCATCTTCTATTTGCAGATCATCAATACTATCATTCCCAACTATGAAATATTTACATTTTTCACAAATTCGTTGAAAGTCTGCCCAACTTATATTCATCTCATAAATTTCTAATCATATATCCCAAAACCTCTTGATCCTCTGCCACCACCACATGATTATCTGCAGAATATAAAGTAAACACACAACTACAGGGTGTCCAGCAACAGAGAAAATAGGGAAAACCTGGAAAAGTCAGGCAATTTTAAATGACCTGGAAAAATCAGGGAATTTGAAACAAAACCTAGAAAATCCTAACAAGAACACCAGTGTGTTGTTATTTGTAATAGTCTCTATACACTTGGGTGCGCTACAAAAAAATCCTTATTTTGTTCAGTACTAAATTTTAATTTTAAATGCCATTTAATATGACCTCATACAACTAGTTTAGTATCGCTAATAGTTTAAAACTTACTGAAATAATTGTCTGATTAGTACTTGTATCAGACATAGACCTAAAATTTATGCTGGTTTTGGGGAAATTATAATATAGCGCCGTTTTTCAAGGCATTGACAATTGTCATAATTTAACAATAGAATAAAAGGTATGTTTGTTTTTTACTCAAGGCTAATTATAAATATTTTTTATTTCTACCTCTACTTTTATAAAGTAGTTTAAAAAGAATAATTATAGTAGGTAATAGTTTTTAATTTAATTATTACAGTTATCAATAAAAATATATTTGTGAAATATTGATATTTTGGTAATTAATAATTGTAATTGACTGTAAATATCATAATGTATGTACATGGTAGTACATAATATTACTATTAAGTTAAATAGACGTATATGTAACTAAGTCGATTTGGGGTCAGGGAAATGTATGAATTCACGGATCGATCAGGGAATTTGTTTAAAGAGTTTACTGGACACCCTGAACCATCTCCAACCTGCACTCCCTTAGGTCCCACATTTCCTTTGCCAGTTTCTTAAAACTCCCACCAGATACAGCTTGAACAGTATTGGTTACAAACTGCATCCTTGTATCAACCCCTTACTCACTTTTAATATGCCACATTTATTTTAAATTTATATCTACTTGTTGTAATTTGGAAGAGGTATAAGGTTGAAGTGGGATGGGTTGTTACATCCTATGAACGAAAGAGGTGGTCAAAGAAGTTACTAAAAAGAGACCAGCTGGTAGACCTCTAGGGTGACCTAAGAAAAGGTGGCATTCGGGAGGACCTGCAAAACTGGAAAACGGCTTCAGTTGCAGGGTCAAGAGAGAGATGATAGGTATTGGTGTGTCACTTGGACGGTCTTCTGAGCCTACTTGCATAAAGTAAGTATTTAGACTATTCCAAATCTGTTCATCATAACTTCCATTTCCAATTTAGCAAGAGGAAATAAGTTTTTAGTTTTTACTCATTCTGTTCAAAGAGGAGATCTATAGTTAAAATATGTAGTTTGAGATGTCTTGTGTTTGATAATATATGTTTGGTTCCAACAGAACACACTCTCGGGGTTAAGAACTGACAAAATATGCAAGCAGGAAATTTACAATTTGGATGCAGCAATTGACACTGTCTCTAAATGGGAAGAAACTCTTAGTATTCCTGACAAAGGAGATGAAATAAGGAAGTAAGTTGTATCGTTGAAGTCTTAAAAGCATTTTATTATTTAATTGCAACAGGAAAAATTAATAGTCAATAACGATTTTCCAATTTATAAACATTTATAATTTATTAAAAAATTCTATATTATTTCTAAAATTATTTAACTTCATATTTTCAAGTTTTTTTGTAAAAAATTTTAATTTACCTGCTAATAGCTCTACTGGTTTGTGTTTGTAAAGAAATCATCTCATTACTTAAATTTTGTATAATTTATCAAAATACTTCATTTAATGAATACTTCATTTAATGAATATTTTAGCTTAAATAAGTATTGTTCATACGTGTTATAAATTATCATAATGCTCTAATGTTTGCACTAAATGTATGCTCTTTACAGTTCTTTTTAATTTTTTAAAATAATTATCGATTTCAACTCTTGAAATTGTGATACAGAACTTTACTCATGTATATTTAGATTCTTAAGTTTTAGTTTGTGTAACATTTTTGGTTTGAGGAAACTTGAGTTTAAATGATTCTTCATTTTACAAGACGATCTGCTGAAAAATGGTTAAATATAGCAAACTGTTTTCCTGAAAAGCTATTAATCATAAAACCTTTTTTCAGGTTTGTTAGAGGGCAGCTTGAAATTGAGTAAGTATTCATTACTAATTAATTATTACTATAGACTTAGCAAGACATTTCAACTCAAAATCATATACTTTTTTATGGTAAAATGTGTCAGTCCTGTCTTTACCTGTCTTTATAAAAAAGAGAAATGTTTAACTTATCGCTGAATTTAGTATAGAGGTATTAGATTAATGTCAGACATAAATTTTCCCCTCCAAAAAAGGGAGCTTTGGGAATATTTGCTCCTTGCTATAAAATTTAACAACTTATTCGTTTGTCAAAAATTATTTTTCTAAAATCCTGATATGGAGCAAGTTATTAAAATATTATAATAACTATGCTTTATCCCTATATCTGTATAATGTATTCTTAAATGTTTTATTGTAAATATGATTAAATTAAGGATAAAGTCTAAAATCTTGTTGAAAAGGAAGCCTTGGACAGCTAATCTTACATCGAGAACAAAGGATAACTATATTGTTCATCAAGATCCTTCTTAAATACAGCATGTGAAGTACAGTAGAGTCTCGCTAATCCGAACATCGGTAATCCGAAAATCTGCTTAATCCGAAACAGAAATTGACAACAGATTTTGGAAAAATAAAAGGCAATTACTGTAAGAACCACTACTTTACATATCTAAAAATGACAAGAAAATATTATTTTAAATACTTAACTGTTAATGAACTTTTCAAATATTACTTTGGTTTGGAAAAAAATTGAGTTAAACTTCTTTGCTTTAACGAAGAATTACTCTCCCTCGAAACTAAATTATACCAGAGTCCCAAATATGACATCCACTGGGGTTGCGTCGGGTTGTTGCTCTACGTAGCTTAGTGTGAGATCGAACGCAGTCGCAGTGTCTGTGTGGGTTATAACAAAACTTGAGATATGTAAACACTTAAGTTCGAACTGTTGATACAAAACTGGCAGTGGGAATAGGGAACATTGCTGCCTGAGGTAGCGTGAGAACGCAAGAAACATGCACACCACTTCCGTCAGCTGATTTGATTACATGGCCTAGTGGCTAATGCTACAGCATTAAGTAGCGCTGGGCCCGTGATCAATTTCTGCTAGTGACTCCCAATGTTTTGTCATGAAAAACCGCGTTATTTTTGTATTAAATTGTCATTATCTCCTTCTTTAATAAAAGAAAGGAAGATAACGAACATTCCTTTTGTTATAATGAATCTATGATAATATTGTGTTCAAAATGCAATATTATCATAGGCTCTTATTGCGTTTAAAACTCAAGCATTGTACTTAATTTGGATATATTATTTACTTTATTTTTTTATTAAATAAGTATTAAAGTCGGCACTGGTGGTGCAGTGCTCTAACTAGGGGTGTGCGAGTACTCAAAACTTCTATTATTAGCTCGAGTATTTTACTACTCAAACTTGGCTCGAAGCTTCCGATACTACTCGAAGTTCAATTGAGTAGTTGTAATTCACGAAATATCAGATTACATCTTAATTTAGTATTAAGAGTAAACAGTTTTACAAGTTATGAATAAAAACTGTGTGCTTCCTTGTGTTTTATTTTATCCTTAATCATACGTTATCAGTTTGGTACAGGTAATTATGAACTAAACAATACGCCTAAGAATAGGTAGTACACAACGACAGTCAATGAACTAGTCGACGTAGTGAACGAGTTCGTTCATTATGATTTGAACTAGTTCAATTCAAAGTAAACAACAGAGCTGGGGGAATGTAGCGATCACTGTAAATAGTTACCGTAGTAGCGATCACACATGTTGGTTGTCGAGTCTACTAGTCATTTGTAACATAACCTAAAATAGCGTGAATAAAACAGAAGTGCTGGTTAGTATCTTTATGACCCAAGAAAGAGGGCGAGAGATCCTGTTCAAGATGCTCAAAAAGACCTGTTACCGATACAAATTTAATGGTCTGTACGCCGTGGAAATTATGCATATTTTCGTTCATCCCAAGAATAAAATTTCCCCTTGGTGAAAGTCCATCTCGCTTTTGGTATACATACGTGCAAGGAACCGTTCATCTCCTTTTTGGAACTGAAATTATTGTATATTTCTTGCGAGTCGATTGAGGTCTATTTTGTTTTTTAATCTTAGTAGGGAATCGTCCAATGGTTGACGTAAGAAAATACCATATCATATAAAATATGGTAATGGCGTTCTAGCAGCGCGTAACACAACATTTTTGATTTATTTTCTGTCAAATAAAAAATATATATATATATATATATCCGTGGCGAACGTCTATTAAATATTATTCCGAAAACACCTTAGACCGCCAAAACAAGCGTAATATTTGCGCAACAATATTTTTTCCTGTCAAATTGTTGAACGGTTTTTCTGACTAGGTTAGACAATAACACAGTTAGCTGTGAAAGGTGGTAAAAATTACGATAATTTGATTCGTAAACTCACTGAACGGTTCCCTGTTCACATTGAAGTCTATGTAAACTGTAATACAATCACGAATCAACTCAAGTGAGGGAGAAACATGTTGGAAAACCTTTTCTAAACACAATACGACGAATTTAGAGATTCGGAAAATAGTTTTTATTGAATCGAAGCCTTATCAAACGTCTCGGTTTTTATTCATAAGTTTATAATTTAGCTGCCCAAAAACTTCACTGTATCACTAGTTGGCACAGCTGATATTTCAGACTGCATCTTGTCTCCAATATCGGTAAGACCTATTATATTAGCCGACTACATCTATGGTTTTTGTTCAATTACACCAGGTTTTTATTATGAATTTCAAGTTATGAAATAATTATTTATTTGCTGTTCAGTGTAGCCTCATGTATCGAAGTAGTTTCAAGTTGCACTATTTCATTACCGATCATAATCTAAAAACTAATTCATCCTAAGCAACTTTAACATTTATTTTTAGTAAACCTGCTTAGTTATTATTACCAATCGATTGAACTACAGTCTTTGTCATCCAGATTTTCAAATTTAATTATATCCGGTTATTATTTCCGGATTAGTTAGGGCAATCCAAGATGGCGGACATTCAACATACATTGTGAAAGTGCTCCCCATATCAGTGCAGTTCATATTGGGTAAATCAACAAAATCTCTATTTAACTATGCACTAATCAAAACTGTAAGTTATATAGTAATACTGAATTATAACTTGACTACAAAATACTTTCATCCAAGGTGACAAAGTGTTTGCTAAAATAAGGGGCTACTCTTATTGGCCAGCAACAATAAAAAATATAACTTGGAGCGACAACAACAAACCAAAATACCAAGTATTATTTTTTGGCACGCAGGAAACAGCAACAGCAACTGATAAAGCACCTGCCTCTACTCTGAACACAAACACATTCATGGCAAACAAAAAACAGACAATTTTAAAAATAACAAGTTTAATAAAGCCTTAAAAGAAGCTGAAGCCAATGAACCACCCATAACAAGACTTTTTACAAATTATACTTCAACTAAATAGAAAAATATATCTTTATCACAACGTAGTCAATCCAAACCCTGTGATGATAACTGGAGGACATTTATACTAACACAAAAACCCTCCATGATGACCTCGAAACATCATTCACAGTAACTACTAAAATGAATACAACACCAATGATTATCACTTCACCAATGCTTAACACCTCTATAGAAGTACTAGAAAATAGTCTGATCAATACCAATTTTTAAGAACAAGATCAAAGTACCAGTGAAAAACTGGAAATGGCTGCCAAGGTCAGTGCAGCACTACTGGAAGAAAACAACTGCTTGAAAGAAAAGATTCTGAAACTGGAATCCAACCTATCCTACACTGAAGAACAATTGGACGAAATGATGAAAAATAAAGTACTGCTCCTGGAACAAATTCAAAGCTTAAAACTAGAACTAGATGAAATTAACACTAAAAGAGCCAACGAAAAACATGAATACCAACAGCTTCAAAATCTATTTGAAGAGAACAATCAACAACGTACAAACACAATACATAACCACACAAAAAAGATCCTTGACCAGGAAATTTATAATCACTTAAAAGAAAAACTGAGAACTGTATAAATGTTGAAACAAGCAATACCTCAACCCAAACCTCAAAGCTAACTGAGGATCAAACCACCACTGCACAAGGGTCAACAACCTTCCTGCTTGAGTCTGCTACATTAAGAAACAAAATAGACCAGCTAACAAAAACTCGAATCACTCAACCTTGATCGACTGGGACAATATGTCAATCTACAGCATGAACAAATAAGCAAACAAATACAAGCAACAAATCATCTTGAAAATACATTGAAGACACCCACCTCACTTGTTGAATCCCGCTTAAGATATGTGCTGGTGATATGGGGAAATTCATCTAGCAGAAACATTCAACGAGTACTAGTCCTGCAAAAGAAAGCAGTAAGAATACTAGCTAGTCTAGACCCAATGAACACGTGCCGTACAGCTTTTAAAGACTTGAAAATCCTGACAGTAGTATCCTTGTATGTGTGTGAAGTAATCTGCTGCTCAGTCTCGAAGAACATACCAAAGCTGGGACATACACACACATATAACACCAGGCACAACATGGACTACGCCCTCCCAACTCATCATCTTACACTGTACAAGAAAAAAACCAAGCTACATGGGGCCAAAGCTACGAGGGCTATCTAGAAAGTAACAGACGTTTTGAAATACAAAATTAACCAACTGAAATAGGAACATTTTATTATATACATTTAAACGCTACACTTTTAGGCTATTTTTCAACGTAATCTCCGTTCAAATTGAGACATTTATCATAACGTGACACAAGTTTTTCGATTCCTTGTAGAAATTTGCCTCCTGAGATCTTAACCACTGATTAACGCCAGCGTGAAGTTCAGCGTCACTATCGCGCTGCGTTGCGAGCCAGGTCTTCATCGCTGGAAAGAGGTGGTAGTTGCTTGGTGCCAGATCTGGGCTATAAGGATGATCAAACACTTCCCAGACAAAATCATCCATGACTTGTCGTGTACGATTGGCTATATGGGGACGTGCATTGTCGTGGAAAAACAAAATCTTTGAGCTTAATTTTCCCCGACGCTTGTTTTGTATCGCTCGCTGTAGCTTCTGCAATGTTTCACAATACCTCTCTGCGTTGATTGTTGATCCTCGTTCAAGGAAATCAACCAGAATCACACCCTTAGCATCCCAAAAAACAGTTGCCATAATCTTTCTCGCTGACAGAGTTTGGAGACATTTTCTTGGTTTTTTGGAGAATGGGTTCCACATTCTATAGACTGCAATTTTGTTTCACAATTGACATGCTTCATCCATGTTTCATCACCAGTAACGATACGATCGAGAAGTTCGTTACCATGTTTGTCGTATTCATCAAGGAAAGTTAACGATGCAGCAAGTCTTTGTTTTTTGTGATCTTCCGTAAGAATTTTTGGAACCTACCTGGCACAAAATTTGTGGTATCCAAGCTTCCCTACAACAATTTCATGAAGTAAACTTCGTGAAATGTGTGGGAAATGTTCCGAGAGTTCAGTCATTGTGAAACAGTGATTTTCACAATCTTTGTCATTGATTTTCAACATCAAATCTTCAGTCACAAGGCTAGGCCAACCACTACGACTATCGTCATGAACATTGGTGCGGCCATTTTTAAAGTCAATACCACTGCCTTACTCTGCTTTCACACATTAGTCCATTTCCATAAACTTCACACAGTTGGCGATAGATTTCAATTGGTTTATGGTTTTTTTGCCAACAAAAACCTTATCACTGAACGCCCTTCACAAGTGGCGGGATTTTCAATTGCAGTACACATTTTAATTATTCAAAGTGAGATAAGCAAAAGAGGTACAGGCCGCGTGCGACTACAACTCGATGCGTACTGAACACCAGAGTGTTATGACACCAAGATGGCGGCTGTAGCCCCGCCCACTGCCGCACAATTAAAAAATGTCTGTTACTTTCTAGATAGCCCTCGTATATAACCTGCTTCCAAACGACCTAAAATTAATCAGTGAGAACAAATGCTTTAAGAAGAAACTTCAAGAATGGCTTCTCCAAAGGACTTTTTACTCAATTGAAGAATTTATTAACTGGAGACAACATCAAGACTAAGATTCACTTTTATATTCTCATTCTTATTTTATGTACTATTGCAATGACTACCTATTATATTGTAATAACATTTCTTTTTACTGACTCCAATTCTGTTACTCTAAGTACATGAATAAAGAACTTGTCTATTGTCTAGTTGTAATCTTGTTATTACTGAATTAAATACCCACAAAATACAGATCCACTCTTCTTGGCGTGTACACAATAAATTTTTTGTTGAGAGGAGGCAATTCTGAAAGCAAATGACTGCATTTGGCGATGATGCCCGAATTTTAGCATCAGTTTGGTTGGATGCAGCTTTTGCCAACAAGCTTTGCTACGTTTTCGCGGTGCACTTTGAACTGAACCACCAGATAAACATATCGGCTGGCTGTGAAACAATATAGTTGGCTTACATAGAAAATCTGATCTGTGTTATAAGTGAACAAATTAAATCTTTATAATCCATGTTGTTTCAATTAATAATATACTTTCTTAGTTTTTTTTACATAATATTAGTTATGAAAAAGGCTAAACAAATATTGCCACATAAAAATATAGGAAGGCAGGAATTAAAAAGCTTTATTTATCAAATGTAACAGTTACAAACAACGAATCAAAATTATTGTGTTCAGTTTAGATGTATATATTTAAGAATCTGGCAAAACTAAATATAGGCTTAGGATGGTGTCTGCCTTTTACAGTTGTCTTGGGTGAACAGGAAATCCTTCTTTAAATACTCGATACTCGAAAAAATGCCAACGACTCGACTTGAACTCAAAAATCACTACTCGCACACCTCTAGCTGTAACCCAGCTACTTGGGAACAAAGTGTTGAGATTTTAGGCAAAAGGTTCTGTGTTCGGTCCTCTTAATACCAACATAGCGTCCACTCAATGGTTGCCATCGAAATGAGAAGTCTGGGGTGTCCATGTTGGATGGTAGTAAGGTTCAGATGTTTAGGGAAGAGAACTTAGTGTCAGGCTCAGGGCCGCCCAGAGGGGGGGGGCAAAAGGGGCAAATTGCCCTGGGGCCACACAGACTTAGTTCACAGGAGGGGGCCACATTTCATGCAACAAAAAAGAAAATACTTAATAATCTACTAGATAAGAAACGATTCAGGCCTGTATCAAAATATCAAAAGTGATATTAGGCCAGATAAGTCTTCCAGTTTTAGTTTTAAAACGTTTAAACCAAACCATTTGTTTTATAGCAACCAGGGAGCCTTTTGGAGCAAGTTGTACACTGGTCTTTGAAGTTTGTCAGCGGTTGACATAGTGGCGTGACAGCATACGTTCTGGTTGGTGTATGAATGCAACTGTACCCCTCGCCAGTTGTCTTCTTTGCGAACAAGTGTAAAGTCATGCAGCTTGTGAACACACCAAAATATAAATTCCAGTTTGCGAACATATAAATATACTTGAGTGGTGTGGACAGTGGGTCCCCTCTATGAGATGTCCTGTTTTCGTACACTATTTATATAAAACATGTCAAAAGACCCACTAACTTTACATTTGTATTACTCAAAACTCCGTTTTTGGACGTGTTTAATACAAGCTAGACAAGAATGTTTCTGTATGTTTTACTTTTTAACTTTAATTTCAAAAGTATATACTACTTCAAACAAAATTGTTATACTTGTCCTAAATTCAACTCTATCTTGGCTTTTAGTGGTAGGAAAATAAATCGCTTGGTCACGTTATTATCCTTACAAAACCATTAGTTATGATATATTACTATTATAAACTTAAGATAATACAGCAATTGCGAATTGATTTGTATTTGTAGTGGTTTGTTGATTAAGCTTTTATCCTTATTTTGTATTTTTTCACAAATTCTGTTTATGTAGAAAAATAATCTTGATTTAGTGTTTCGAAAATCCCTTGACTCATCGTGGCAAAATAATAGATCTATATAATGTGAAAACGAGTGATCAGTAACCTGCGGCCTAAAGTATGCAAATTAATAAATTGTAAAAAAAAAGGTGGAAGCCTAAGAACAACACAATTAAATAAGCAAACAAAATTTAAGTAAAAGCATTTTAAAAAGGTCGAAAAGTCTTTATGAGAAAAGGTTCTTACAAACTTGGTTTCAAAGCTGGTAGTAGGCGGCGGCACTCCGTTCGAACGTGGTAACGTTGCACTCTTTCCTCTTTGCAGTAATTTAGTGCAATTTCTCAATATATGCACTAAATTTAAGAAATAGTAGTCGTATTTCAGTAGTAACTGTGTTTTGCACCTGAAAAACCCACAGGAAAAATATACAATGTTGTAACAACGTGGCTGGAAGAGTTCAATTAATTGTCATGAAGGGTAGATCGGGGACATCGTCAATCATTAGTCTGTTTGTTTACTGTCGTCCAGTAAAGAAATATTTTGTTATTGTTGTATTTTATAGAGTGATATTTTTGTAATTTAATGCGTTCTTTTGGATTTCCTAGTAAACTACTATAATTATCAATTAATTTATTTTAATTTGCTATGATTCATATTCCATTTCCAGATTTTGAGAGAACAAAAAGCTAAAGTTTAGGCCCAGTAATTTATGGTAACGTTTTATTGAAATCAATAAAAATAGACTATAAATATTTCAATATAGTATTGTAATATACTGCAAAGTAAATTATATATTTTTACAGTATAAAAAGAATAAATTAACAATGAAATCACTAAATTACAGTAGATTTCTAGGTACTTAAATCTGGTAAATATGCATACATCAACATCACCGCTCGCTTACCGGGCGTGCAACAATATGATGCATTCACTTGCAGTACGCTATCGCGGGAGGAATTGCGTGGCATAATCTTAAAATTGCGTCTAAAAATTATAATTTCGTTACATTCTGTACTATCCGGATTCACCTTCCATCATATTTAACCGGTTAACCAGAGTTTTCTGTACATGCAATTTTGTTTACTTTCTCTCTACTGTAATGTTTCCTTTGACATTTTAAATTTACTAGTCATTATGACATGGATGTTCGTAAAGACATTTTACTAAAATATTATGACATAGGTCTTAATGAAAAGAGAAGCTCTTAAGTACACCGTTAATAGATAAAACATCTTCATCATTGTTAAGATTTGTACAACTCCTTTAGAATAATATTTATTTTGTGACATTTAACTTGTTGTAACTCTTTTATTGTCTGGTTTAATTTACCCTGAAACTGTAACAGGAACAGGGGTGTATTCTCAACATACTCAGTTGAGTAGCTCTTGATTAAAAACCATTCATGCCCACGTACGGGTTGTTCCCAAACAAATAGCATAGGGGACAACCTAATTGATTAATGTTGTCATTCATTAACATAACAAAATCTACGACCAATCAAAATAGTTTTCATAATTTTTTACTGTCACTGACGATTGAATAAGCCATTTATATTTTTGTCAATCATTAATACAGTATTTATTTATTGTTTGTTGCGTGATAAGTGAAATTAACTAGTATTGAACCACTGTACATGTATTGTTGAGCGGGAGGGTCAATACCTCTGTTCGTGAATGTGTGTGTGGGTGTGTCAATACTACTGTCACTGTACGGACGTGTACACTGTGATGTACATCATTGATATAGTGTCCAATCTGACGGACACAAATTTCACTGTGTTTTAAGCTGAGAAAATTGAGTTGGTACAACATACCTTTTATGCCTGTGAAATAAAAATTGAAAAGTTATAAAGTTGAGCACAAAGGCAAACTAAAATCACGAGTATAAACTAGATGTTTTAATGTCCAACATCAATAAGCTACGTACCCAGTGGTCTACAACCTGTTTTGAAAACAATAACATAACCTCAACTCTTAGTTGACTGTTTTTAAAGCACTAGATGTTTGCGCTCGCCAAATTATTTTACTTCCTAAACATTCGGCCACTCTCAGTCTAAACTTGCTCTTTAGCTAGCGAAGCCAAGTGGCCTATATTGGCCAAATGTATTGGCCCCTCCCTCCCTCCCTCCCTCACCCACAGCTAATATCATTGGCGAGGATGGCTCCTCAACTGGCAATCGAAGAGCTGC
This sequence comes from Stictocephala bisonia, assembly GCA_035578905.1. Lineage (NCBI taxonomy): Eukaryota > Metazoa > Arthropoda > Insecta > Hemiptera > Membracidae > Stictocephala > Stictocephala bisonia. The sequence continues at coordinate 8,017 of JAQJVL010007446.1, read as the reverse complement.
TGCGCCCAACTATGCAACTGACTGTGGCATTGCTTTGTTCGTTATTATTTATTTAATATTAAAGAATAGCAGTTTTGTTAAAAGAGATTGATGTTATTGTAGTGGTAATACTTCAGGAAATGTTTAAAAAGTATATGATAATTAGAGAAAAACTTACTGGAGCTTCGCAGCTAGCCCTGAGAAAACGTCCATGAACAAGAATCTTAATTACAATAGTAATCTAACGAAAGATATGGTAAGAATATTGTAGAATGTGCTAAAAGTAAAATATCAATTATAGTATATTTGACAATCAGAGTAAATATTTTGAAGTGAAGGAAGGGGCCACATGGTAAACTTTGCCCCGGGGCCACCAAAAGTCTCTAGGCGGCCCTGGTCAGGCTTGTCAGTTAGCTGAAAATCAGACCAACACTACATGGTTCTAATTCCATGTAAAGCTGTAGATCCATAGTTGCTCTAGTTATTAGGCTATTAATTAGGGGTGTGCGAGTACTCAAAACTTCGAGTATTTGATCAAGTATTTTACTACTCGAACTCGGCTCGAAGCTTCCGAAACTACTCGAAGTTGGATCGAGTATTTCACGAAATATCAGATTTACATATAATTTACTTTTAAGATTAAACAGTTTTATAAATTATGAATAAAAAAGTGTGTTTTCTTGAGTTTTATTTTACCCTTAATCATACGTTATCAGTTCGGTACACCTAATTATGAACTAACAATACGTTTTGGGTGAACAGGAAATCCTTCTGTAAATACTCGCTCGAAAATACTCATACTCGAAAAAAATTCCAACTACTTGACTCAAACTCAAAAATCACTACTCGCACACCCCTACTATTAATAAATAGCTCTTTCTGAGGAACAGTCAATTTTAATTAGTAACAATAGCTACACTAGTTCATCTGCACTCATTTGCCAATATCTTGACGATCGGGGTCTTAATAATGAGTAATGAGTGTTTTAAAAAATTTGTTAAATCCAAACTGGGTTTGGTCTAATTATTTCAGATTACCGGGACTCCACTGTGTTAAAACAAAAGTAAAATTAATTAACTTCAACAAATCACTTAAACTACTTAAAACTTTACTTACTTTATGGTATGCCAGAAAATTACAACCGTGAACTGACAAATGTTTCATGAAAGAACTGTTTTCTGTATGATGGTTGCCTAAGAACACATGATTAGTTTTATTTTGATTATTTTATTTACAATTTGTTATGTTACTCATGGCATACCGTATTTTTTTTTATGCCATACATGGTGTTTTATTTTTAGTATGGTTTCCTTCGCACAAGAGATCGTTTATTGAAGTTTTTTTTTGTTTTAAGGCCTTTGCTTAACAACTGTATTAGTTTTTTTCTGGATTTGTTGTTGATGTTATATAACTCTTTGTTTCCTCTGGACTATTTTTTGTCTTTCTTCCACTGAAAATACCCCTGGGAGTTTTTGTTTTTTGTTTGAAGATTTTTTTAGCAGTTTATTTTTCCTGTTTTTAGGTCTTCTCATCTTCTGTTAAATTCTTTTGTGTCTTCATGTATATCTTTGTGCCAGTTTGGCTAATTTTTTCTGGAGTTTACACTTTGGAGTCTTATGATAACAATGCTATCTGTTATTGGTTTATTTCTTTGTTGGGCTTGTTCGTTTGGTAGTGGGCAAAAATAATTTTTGTTTTTATGCCTGTTCTGATAGTTCTTCTTTTAGTTTCTTGTATTTTCTGTGTTAGTTTTAACAGGCTTTTGCTGCTGCAGGTGACTTCTGTGTATCTCTTGCTTTGAGATTTGAAGTCAATTGGCCGATTGTTTCCAGATTTTTTAGCTGTGTTTAAGAATCCGCTGTATTATTGACTATTGTGCTTAGGTTTTACTACTAAATAGTTGAGTTGTTTTCTGTAATAGGACTAACTAATCTAAAGAGTGAAATAGGATATTTTCTGAATTCAAGTTCATGTGTAAAGATACTACTGCCTCAGAAGGAAACATACAGTCTTTAAATTTAATCATGCACAAATATCTACAACTCCATACAGAAAATAACATAATATATATTCCAAATAAATTAAAAGCATTTATGAATAGCTTCTTTTTCAAAGTATTAAAAAACAAAATTTAACTGGGGAGAATCTGAATTCACAGCCAATGTGTATAGAATGTATGTAAATATTCTAATTTATACATGGTCTTTTTTTCTTTTAGAAAAGTAAAAAAGAAGAATAAGAAAAATGCAAGTACAAAGTTTCCAGAAGAGATGATGAGATTGCTAGCTGACAGTGAAGTAATTTTGTATCCAAGGATGTTGCCACCTCTACCATTTCGCACCACCCTCTTAGTAACCGGACCCAGTTCTTTCACTCCCTCCGAGGATATGTATGTAAAAATAAATCAGAATATTTCCATTCTGGTTGTATCATATAAAATCTATAAATATTGGGTGACCTCAATTTGTAAAGATAATATTTTATTGTTGAAAATCACAGACCGCTGGCAACTTAACTGACAAGGCTGTAAACCAATTACATTGATGTAGGCAACGTTTATTTTTATTTGTTATCCTACAAATGTAATTATTCAAGATTTTAACCTTTAGTTTTATTAGAATATCAAAGAATAATGTTGAAATCAGTCCAGATTTATTTTGAACAATTTTTGTTTCAGCTCACTGATTATCTAAAATTAGACGATTCATGCTTTAGACACATGTCTCGATCTCTGAACATTCTGTTTCTTGTGATTCAATCTGTGGAACAGTTACCAATAATAAACGTTTTTAATTAACTAGTTAAAAGTTATCTTGTTTAGAAGTAACAAATTAGTTAAATTTAATATTTTTATGTTATAATTCATTTTAACATGTGCAAACCAGGTACGTGCCCAGGGTTTCTACTACTAGGCAAGGATACCGCGGAAATAGCTGAAAGCCCTCATTTTAAAGTGAAATTACAAAAGAGCCTGGAATTTATTGTACAAGACCCTGATTTTAACACAAAGTGAAATGGATTTTAATGAAATTTTTTTGTTAAATTTGGGACACTAGGCCTAAGATTTCAGTAGTAATGAAGGGATAGGAAAGCAGCATAACTGGTACACTTTAGATGGAAGTGTTTTATATTTATACAGTGTAGTTTATATATATATATATATATATATATATATATATATATATATATATATATATACTGTTGCTAACATTAATACTGTACCCAGAACAGTGATTAATGATTTACCTTACAATGTACAGCATATTGTTATTATGTTTGCAGGCGATACATCTTTCCTAGGGGAATGATATTTAATATTGCAACATATTAAATATTCACAAAATATGATGCAGCAAATTTTTTTAGCGATGCGATTCAAAGAATTTCAATTTGATGCTTACATAAAGAATTTATGGTTTTTATATAAGTTTTATAAGCGGTTGAGTAACAATAATACCTTTTCTTCAGGTACCGTATCTTGTTGGTTCAAAGAAAGATAATTTAATACATTCATTTTTTATCATATAAATGTTAGCTAGTTTTTGTTATATGTATGCAACAAAAATTAACTTTATATCAAAGTAAGAAAGTCAATTAAAAATAATATAAGGAATGTAAGATGAAGGGATTCACAGAATGCAGTAGGCCTAAAGCACAATAAATCATAATAATTTGGAAATTGAAGTTTAGGGCTTAATAAATTTGTTTAGCACTAAGCATGCTTATATAATTAAGTATTTAAGGACAAATATAGGAAAATCTAGTAGTACATTAAGTTAATGGTTCTGTATTAAATTCATTAATTTATCCAGTGCTACGTGGCAGTAAAGTCGGCCACGCCTTCCGACCACTAGTGGCTGTGTGGCCGTCTAGTCGGCCATTCCGCCTCACTCACATTATTAAATCAGTCTTCGCCCAGCCTTGTATGTTCGCTTGCTAGTAGATCCCGCACTTCTGTGGTATCCTATGAGTAGGACGTGGTTTTCAGTTTCTTGTTACACAGTTATTTTTGGAGTATCAATTACGGTTTTTAATTTTTTTTTCCAGAAATTAGGAATAAAATTAAGCAAAAAAGATGTAAAATGTACTGCAAAGAAGGAAAATTTAAAAATGCTGTATTTAGTTCTACAAACGCTCTGACCAACCTGAATTGTGTTCTGTAGGATGTTCTGAAATATATATATCTCAGATTAGAATAATTGTGAAAAAATGTTAGAAATGGACCTGATAATAGTAGTTTTTAATCTTTTTCATTTTTTTTATTTTTTTATAACTCCTTATATTACTAACTAGTTTATTACAAAATAAATTGGTGAAAAATTCTTGGACATTCATTTTTTAGCAAAGGCGTTCACCAGGGGCTAATGGCCGACTAGATTTCCATACATAAAAATTAATTTTTTATAGCCTTCCACATATACAGACTACTTTTGACAGTCATAAGTTGAAACTACATAATTACAAAAATTGAGTTTTTGAAAAAAAAATCTTCAGTCATTGGGGTAAGTTTTTAATTTATACATGACTGTAGCCACACATAGTGAAAACGAAAATAAGGCCTTATCACTGAACGTGTTAAATTTAAATGCTAATAGTTGTATACTTTGCTGTTGTTGTGGGAGAGTAACTGGTCAAAATTATAAAAATGTTATTTGTTATGGTTAAAATAATGGAAAGCAACTCAATTATTGTTATTCATTCTCACAGTTGGAAAATGATGACAGCCATAAAACTGATATCTTTTTCACTTACAATGAGTTGACTGAAATAAATATTAATGCAAAGTCACATAAGCATAGATAAAAAAAGGGTACTATATCACAGAATTTGTTTAGAAGAAGCATCATTTTGGTTTAAGTATAACAATCCATTATTGTTTAGCCAATATATTAAAATTAATAAAACAATATCAAAAAATACAATAAAATGTAATTTATTGAATATATTGATTGAGAGTTTTTATATTAATTTTAATTTAACATATTTTCCAGTAAGAAGTTTGAAAATATATCTTAATAGATTTTATTTTAATAACGTTTAATTATACTTTTTGTAAATGCAAATAATCTTGAGTTAAGTATTTTAGAACAGAGTGCTAATGGACTAACTGAAATGAAATTGACGGACGTGAATTATGCAACAGGTTTGAATTTATAAAAGGAAACAAGATAATACTGTTCTTTGATTGGGAAATGTTTTGTTAAAAGGATGGATAGGTCAGGTAACCTATATGGAAGTGATAACAAAAGTCATTATAACGAATGGACTGATGTTATCTGCAATATTCGAAAACATAGTTGAAGACATAATTTATTTCACTATTTCAACTATCTAGGCAACAATTCATATTATTTTTTTACACAATACGAATCCCAAAATAATTGCAGACTAACTGAAATAGATGAACTGTCTGTATGAGAACGTTCTACAGATTCGCGGTACGCTTCATGCACATAGATTACGATACCCATACGCATTGCTTGATGGACATTTGTCATGTTCATATCAGTACGAGTTATCTCCCGGTTGAACTCTATTCGTTATCGCGATATAATCAGATTTGTGCCCAATCGGGCTCTTCCCTGTCCTCTCAGAACGAAAACTAACTCGAGTAATAATCATTTTACAGCTATTTTATTTAAAATATCAAAGTAGTAGTTCTGTAAGACGCACCAATAAATATTAAAGATTAAAAAGGTATTTTTTCCTAGTAATTTGTAATTTTAGCGCATCAGAATGAATCAGAGACATCGATATTGCTTATGCATCGTAGCACTATCAATGCAACATGTTACTTTCGATGCATCAACATTTTGACCAGTCATGAATCGAAGTGATGCATCGCACACCCTTAATCTTTCCCTATTGAGGATATTTTTCTCGAACATGTATACAATTAAATTTTTATGATTACCGAAATGGCAGGTTCTTGGTTATCAAATTGATTTAAGTTAAACAACGATAAAACTGAATCTATTGTGTTTACCCTTAAAAAAATTGACAATGAAAATGTGTCAAGCTTCTAGGTTTGCACTTAGCTTGACACATTTTTGACAGCTAGCTTGACACTGGACAGGAGTTGAGGAAACACCATACTCATCAACTACTGTCCAAACCTAATAGAGTTTATTTTTTGCTATGAAAACTTAAACTTAATACAAGTATCGATGCCCTTGTTATGGCCACCTGGCCTATGGTGTTATGCTGTGGGGTAATAGTTCTGATTCACACAGTCTTTCTCTGCCAAAAGCGTGTTATTATACTGATTGGAGGCATCAGCAGGCAAGACTGCTGTAGACCATTTTTTACGAAGTTCAATGTTTATTTCACACAGTACTTAGTTTATATTTAATAACTTTATCTTTGTAAAAAAGCACATTTGTAATTTTGATGAGCTTAATAAGATACATAATTATCCAACTAGCATTTGTAACCAGCTTGAAGTGTCTGCAACAAGACTGACTAAAGTGATCAGTAGCCATAAAGCTCTTAAAGTGAAGCTTTATAATAGACTTTCTGCTCCTATTAGGAATATGGAATATACTTGTTTAAAGAATAAGATTCATGATTTTTTGGCTCAGACACCTGTCTATAAACTTGATGAATATTTTCAAAACTAATGTAACATAGTGAAGTAGCCTATTACTTTGTCAAAGTTTAATGGCAATTAAGATTTTGAATTTTAGGAACACATTCACATCACAAAGAAAGAACTGGTTAGTGAAATGTTTAGGGGCCACTGGCCTCTTTTTCAATCACTAAACAACTGGTATTGACTGGTAGCCAGTTTAGTGACTGAAGGCGAGGTCAGTGGCCCCGAAATATTTCACTAACCAGCTCTTTCTTTGTGATGTGAATGTGTTCCTATCTACAGTGTAACATGTATGCTGCTTTCCTTTCCTTTCAATGAATATTTTTATAATTGAAGAGAACTTTATGTATCTTGGTATGTCAAACCACAGCTTTGAACTTGAGCTTCAGTTTTTAGCAAGATTTTTGAAAATTAAAGCAAAGGTCAAGTGCATTTTTCTGGTTAAAAATTACATATTTGAAAAATTTGCAAATCAGCGTTGTTTTAACTCCAATTCCTGTTCTTCTTTTTTCATGTTGTACAAGTAATCATTAGTAGGAATATTAATAATTCAAAGATGTTAATTTAAAGTTTATGTCACATTGGTTTTCATTGTTCTTATGTGTTAATTTAAAATAACTACAATTGCTAAAAGTTAACAGTGATAGGAATTGTTTATTTAGAGCTGTGTCCTATTGTTATACTACATACAAGGTAACCATAGCTATCTCAGCTGTATGTTATATTTAACAAAATTGGAAGTTACCTAAAGAATTTACTATACATATTAAATAGTAGGCTGAAGGCCAAAATCTAATGACGGGAACAAGCTAGTCTCCTTGTGACGATATAGGCTGACAAACAGGCTTACTGAGAGGCACCTAGAATTAGAGTAGTTAACATCTTCTATATGTATACATACTTAATGGGACATTTTATGCTCTGATGTTAGTGCAACTGATGAAAGATTACTTTTACTCAAAATTGATGAAACTGATCTTTGGTAGTTTAGTTTCACAAATGACTTAGCATGACACAGGTTTAGAGTGTCATGCTAAGTACACTATTTACTACTATATGCAATGTTTCAGTGTCAGCTGCTGTCTTAACACCAAGTTCCCTGAACATGGTGCGCTGCAATGACACCGAACCATCGGATATGTTTTAAACGGTGTATTACAAGGTGTGGTCTGACCACGAAGATAAAGATTGTGGAAACCTAACAGAAAGATTAGGAGTTATAATATTAATTGAACTACATAACATTTTTAGTTGCACTGATAACAGAGTTCGGTATGGGGTCAAGGGGGCTCCGCGTTCACTCGACAGTGATCCCGGGCCCCTGGGGGTAATGAAGCGAAGATCGCTCTGCAGCGGTCACATAGCCTCTCATTACCCAAGATCGTCCGTGCGTGGCGATGAGTCACATCCTACATGAGGTGACCCTGTTGTCGCAAAACACCGGCG
>JAQJVL010007445.1:0-24004 GCA_035578905.1 Stictocephala bisonia | reverse complement strand
TGGCGTAGGGGTTTCTGACTAAGGCTTCAGACTGCGGAGGGCAATGTCCAGGGTTCGAATTCAAAACTACGCTAATGGTCGGTACTCAATAACTGAATAAATTTCATGCACAGGACTGCAGGCCCATGCGAACTGGTGAATAAAGTTACAAACATAAATAAATAAAACTGTACTTGGTCAATAAAGTTAACGCACATGCCTACAAACTTATGTGAATAGATAAGTGAAGTTAACAAAAGAAATGTATAGCCATTTAATTTACCTCTTATTAAGTCACGGGTAGTGGTAGAAATATCCGTAAGACTCTATATACCGTTCACGAATAATTATTCTAAAGGGAAATAAATAACAAACAACTATATAAGATACTTGATTATCATTTCAAAACGTAATCTTCAAGACGGTTTATTAGCTATACAAAGTTACAGAGAGTACAATTAATGGACCACCTAAGGCTGGGGAAACATGCCTCTGACTCTCCAACTTTGTAGGAACTTGATTCATATATTATGCTGTTCAGATCTTAAGTTTCTGTACTTCTTACATTGAACTTAGTCAGTCTGTTAACATGTAATTCCTCTATGGTTTAGTAAAGCTAGCTTACACAGTGTATATGTTTTTGAAAGTGTTTTAAGCCATAAGATTATAAGTGACAACAAATGAAAAACATCGCAATGAGGAGTCATCTAACTTGAGTGAAATAGACCACTAGGTAGTCGTGGGAAACTGTCAAAAATATCACAAGACAGTATGGGGACTGTAAGTGTTAAAGTGTGCTATAACAGTGGTATTTTAGTTATGAACAGAATATGAGTTTTGCTGTACAATAGAGTTTGGTATTTTTGTTTTTTGATCACTCAAAATGGCATAAGTAGTTATTTTATAAGAGTTCGAGACCCATTTGTTTGGGTTTTTCAAGATGGCGGTGGTCACGTGACCGGATCCAAGATGGCGGCGCAGTAGTGCCAACCCCCACCCCCTCCTCCACAAAATTTCCCTCACATTTCCTACATTTCCCACACATTACTCCCACATTACCCCCCAAATTCCCTTGTTATACTATATAAAATGTAATCATAACCTAATTTTTTCCATGTTATACTATATAAAATGAACTTTTTTTGTCTAATATGGCGTCTTTTTACTATATAAAGTACAAAAGATGGCGACCGGATCCAATATGGCGTCTTTTCCCTCCCGCGCCAACTCACAACCCATGGGAAAATTCCCTCCCCAAAATTCCCTCATCCAATATGGCTGTCTTAACACTATAACAAATGCAATACCAACGCGATCTCAACACCCCAAGCGGCAATGCTGTGCTTCTGATCACAGCACCTCTGGCGGCAATGCCGACGCGACCGTAGCGCCCCTGGCAGCAACGTTGATCGCAGCGCCCCTGGCGGCAACGTAGACCGCAGCGCCCCTGGTGACATCAGCTGGTGACGCATGCACATCCAAACGCTGTGCTCTGATTGGTTGCCGCCTCCGCATCCAAACGCAGCGCCCTGATTGACTGCCACCCCTATTTAACCGACCAACACAATCAATCTTTCTCATACCTACTGTTAGCCTACCTATTTCAATTTATTTTGAATGTTTTATAAATACCTTGGTAACCTAGCTTTCTCATATAACACCAACTGTTAGCCTTCCTATTTAAATCAATCCTTTATTTAATTTGTCCTCAACATTCTAAGTCCGCCATATTACCACTACTAAAGTTACAAAACTTTCCCTCGAAGCTTAGATTATGTCAAAGTTTAAACATAAAAAATACACCTTAAGACTCGCCATCCTACAACAATCACTCAAACACACACGGTCTCCCATATTCCATATAGTCTTCTCACCACCCAGGGTAGTACAATTCGAAAACGTCGAAAAAAATCTATAAATATGAGCCCATAGAGAACCCTGTACAGGTCACAAGCCAGATTCACTCATAGCGTAAAAGTCTTAAAGTGTTGCCTACTCGCAATATGTTACATTTCATAGTGAACGAATGTGTATAATAAAATTCAGTCTTAACCCTAAATAAAGTATATTTAATAAGAAATATTGATACCTATGTATTTAAAAGTACAATACGCTTAAAAAACCTTTCCCAACGTCTTAGGTTAAGCGAATAACATCCATGGGAAGTTATTGTAAGTCCAACATACAATGTTCAAAATTAACATTTAAATATCTATTAAACATTAAACGTAACTATATATATTCTTAATCAATAGTGTGCTACTTTGGTTGTATTGTATAGGAATCTAACGGAAGTTTCTATATTCACTTGTAATATAATTATTAATTAATTAATGTATTTCATAGTGAGCCAATTACACTATTTTATAAATATCATAATCACTAAAATGATATTCATAAATATCATTTCGACTTCGCGTGCCAACCCCGACGCTCGCTACGCTCGATACACTTCGGCCTCAACATGTAACTATTCAATACAAAAAAATAGGAGATTAACTATATAACGTAAAAGTACAATATTACAGTTTTGAACAATAATGAGTGAACTCAAGACATTGACGTACATGCGTAATTGTATAAACCAAAATACAATATGTGAGAGGTATAGAATGCGGGGTCCCCTTCTATCCTTTTCTTTAGCTTTTTTTAATTTTTTTCTTTCATTTTTACAGCAATATTTATTAAAGGGCAGATAAGGGGATTACATCGGTCCCTAATGGGTTACATACATAATGACGTTGACACAGAAATGCATTAACAAATGCTGTATGATAATATTAAACAATTGTACAACTTGAGAATAACAATGATAAATAGAGTATACGTAATAACTATTTAATGACGAAACGGATAAAACTATGAATGACAATAACGTAAAAAACAATAAGTGCAACATGATTTGAATTCAATACAAAAATAGGAGATTAACTATATAACGTAAAATTACAATATTACATTTCAGTACAGTATCTCACTCACACTAACCGCTTTGCCACCTATTTAGCCTATGTCAAGAGCGTTCAGTTATTTTAATTTAACTAACAGCTGAAGTAAAGAAAAAAATTAAAATTCATGACCATGCGCAAACCGTAAAATTGTCAAGTTGTTGGTAAAGGTAGTGTAAAACAGAAAAAAAATAATGTTACAACTCCAGATCAATAAATAAACTTGTACGGTATATTGTAATAACAAATAGAGAGTAAAATATAATTATATAATATAATAATAGTATAGTAATATATAGTAATATTATATAATAATAAGAATAAACATTTATAAATCACCTCATAAATATAACAGTTTTCATCTCAAATACACTCCTAATATCATTGGCACATCACAAAAGAACTTAGGCTATATTATCATTTACACTAATAAAACAATAATAACTTCCTTGACAACCAAAACGATCTACCGACAGTGACTGCAACAGAAAGTCGTATTTTGATAATAGACTATTTTCAGTTATTTTATGTTGTGTTTCCTAGTGTCCTTTAAAAGTAATTTTTCTTGCTAGTTGGTAGCAATCCGATAGCTATCCAAATAATATAAGAAATAGATTAAAATGGTACAAGGTAGTAAACAGTGCAAAGAAATATAATACCAAAGAAAACAAGCTAAAAATTGCTATGACTAAGAATATTTAAAGTAACAATCTCAACTAAAAAACCTAGCTAATTGGTATAAAGGTAAGTCCGATACAACGTAAGTACAGTTTAATAACTTTCATAACCTTACTCATATAGAGTACAGAATCCATTTATTTATTCATTCAACGGTAACAACTCATTCAATGCTTATAAATCCAAAAATTGTTTAGCCAAATAAAAAAGAAGGTAATTGTTACTACAGACTAAAAATGAAAACTCCTTCAATATAGTATAGCAAAAATCATTCTATTTTCAAACAGTAAAGTAACATAAACTAGCTTGTGAAAATATAAATGAAAAACACCAGTCACGCATATTAGTTCTAAAAAATATATTAAACTAAAACTACATTATAACACTATTTCCAAAAAATATATTAAACTAAACCTACATTATAACACTATTTCCAAAAAATATACTAAACTAAACACTTTATATCACATGGGTCTCCAGCCAGTAGGTTCATCTGCAACAAGCTATGCATAGTGTAAGGTCTATCGTACTTAAAAAAGAAGTAATATTTGGAACAAGACTAAAGAGTCATATCATTTATTAATTCAAATAAGAAATTTAACTAAAAACAATAATAATAAATAAAAGAAAAAAAAGAAAAAAAATACACACACAGCAGTAGGTGACAAACACTCATTCGAGGCCCATGGAGTCAAATAAGAAAGTTAACAAAAAAAAACAATAATAATAAATAAAAGAAAAAAATAGACACACAGCAGTAGGCGACAAACACACATTCGAGGCCCACGGAGTCAAAATAAATTAGGTAAAATTGCTTTGAAACTTAATTTAAAGCAACTCTCCAAATGATTTTAGGCTAGAATTGAAAAAGTCTACATGTGGTGTAACGAAGGATGTGGACCATTGTGGAGCACTACTTGTTAAGTGAGTATGTTTATGAGCCTGTGAGTACAAAGACAAAATATATTAACAATATATATTTAAAAATAATGTTTACTTTATTAATGAATTTAGAAAACAACTGACAGTGACGCATGCGCAGGGTCCAGGCACCCCTAGCAGCAATGTCCTAAAACATAAATATATATTAAACAAACTAGGCAAAAAGATATCAACCCTCCGTGGCCCAGTGGTTAGCGTACCCGACTCTGGGAGTCAAATGGTATATCACGGTAAAGATCATTTGAATTACTGTAGCATGGGTGGCTAAGTGGGTAAGTCAAGGTAGCGGGTGGGTAGTTGTGACAAGGTTGTGGTTTATGGCGTAGGAGTCGGAAACGGAACCACTCTGACACAAGGTTGGTTTTTAATTCGAGTGAATTGTGTTCAATTCATAACTAAATGACTTAAAACTTCCACAATAAAAAATAACAAATGTCGATTTTACTCTGTGCAAATGCGCACCTGGTGGCAAAGCGTGTAACCACTAACCTAGCGTGCACACCATGTACTAACACAAAGTACATTCCATGCATTTACCTTATCAGGAACGCAACAAAGATACGCTGTGGTTTATGATAGCTTCCGTGACCCCACCCCACTTTTGTGAGTAGGTGTCCGCTTCATTCTCTCTCCACCATGCAACCATCAGCATCAATCATAATTAGCAGAGTACTCCGGAACAGGGAGGAGTTTCAAGGTTTCCACAGGGAACTCCGTTCATTCCCATTCCAAAACTGTACAGTACGCTTGTACTGTACGAAAATTATTAAACATGAAGATGGCACCGAGGACCATCAACTTTTAAACAATCTGTTCTTCTTTATTCATCGTGTTAGAAACACTTGGAGATGGGGGGAGGGCATGGAACTCCATGTCCAACTCATCGTAAGCCCCTGCGTAACACACGATTACAACCATCATGACATATCATTCATTTACACCTAAACTCCTCCTCCTCCTCTGCTAAAAACGGCCCTTTTCAGGGCCCCATAAATATTGATACATAGTTTTAAGTAACTCGGTGCATACCTTTGATTATTTCTTACCTCTTTATAGAAGGTTTTACCATATAGTACTTCTTGATTCTCAATCCCTCTTTAAGTGTTTGTTTTCGATTTAACCAGTTTTCTTTCACGGTGAGTGTTTAATTCCTCACTACCCTCAAGTAAGCTGAAGGCAAAACTTAAGGGCATTGCCCAATTCCCATGGGACGCTCCCGATAGAGGTCTGGTAACCCCCACGGGTAGTTTAATGTAACTTGCCCCAACCATCGCAAGATACGGTGATAGCCACTCCATAACAAAATGCTACCTCCCAGTATTATTTAGTTATTTACTTTTTATATTTTTTTCTTTTTTTTGTTTTTTATATTTTTATATGTTTTTTTTATTATTTTATTTTAGGTGAAGCTTAATCCACAAACACCTTGGACTTAGAGGTTCTAAGCCAACCATTCAACCAAACTGTACGAGGGCCCGGACTGCGACTCAAGGTCTTACGGAGGTTAATCCAGCCCCAAGCTGCAGGACTGTCTCAGGTCTTATGCGTTTTACGGCTGCCTTGGAGAACAGCCGGACATTTTTTATTAAGTTTGGGCCGTCCTCACCTCGACAGTTCATGTCCTGGTCTTACGGAGTTTAGGCCAGCCATAGGACGTAAGTTCACTCATCTACTTCACACACCCTCTTGTAGTGCTTTGTGAAAAAAGCTCCACTTACGTTTTGATATAGTATAATATCTTCCCAGACCACTTTGTCTGAAAACTCCTCGATAAATTGTTCCGACAAAGACTGGTATCTACTTATAATTCCCCAACAATCGATATCAAAGTTTGGTGACATCTCCCTCTGTATATCTTCGGTAAATTTTGTCCTCTTTAAAATCAAACCCCAGTTCACCCTATGTTGGTATATTCTTAACATATCTAGTGAAAAATCATAGTGGGCCGACAGTAGGTCCCATTTAACGTACCTGTCAAATTGCATGATAAAACTGTCGGTTAAAACACCAACTGGAGTCTTTGGCTCCTTTGACAGCATAGCCCATGTGTCCTCCATGATGGTTAGAGACATAATGGCTAAATTACAGTTCAGACAGCCTTTTATACTCTTGGTGTGCTGTTTTAAAGGCACACTTGAAGTTACGGTTGGCGTGTACAGGTAATATACAAGTGGATGAACAAGTATCCTTTGAACAATCCTTAGGTAGTTCAATCACGTTAGGATGAAATTCCTTTAAAAAGTTGACCTTCCCCAACCCTTTAGTATAAATTTTAGTAAAGGGTTTACAAAGTATGCGGATTAAATTTTCATCATAGTCTACGCTACCTTCTTCCCATTTTATCCCATGCAAGTGTCGGATTAGCCATCTAGCTTAACCATTTGACTCCCCCGAGCCTGTTTAAGAGGTTATTTATTTCATACAAAATTTAGTTTTTATGTTTAGTCAGAACAGTAAGGAGATCGTAACCGTAAGTATAAAGTTGACGGAAAATGGTTACAAGGTTGTCGTTTATGGCAAAGGATTCCATGGTTAGGTTAGGATACAATTAAATTTAATTCGATAAAAAATTGATTAAAAATTAACTATTAAATCAAAGTAAAATCTGATTAAAAAAGCAAGGATATTAAAATCTAGTTATAAAACATCAGTATTCTTTAAAAAAGCAAGGATATTCAAACTCTAGTCAATCAAATCAAAACGCAAGAGCAACCGATATCTGATCAGATTGAGCGCTAGAGAGAGAATGAGAGGACAGTTTTTGAATAAGAAGTAGAAAAGAGAGGAGTGGAGGTGGAACCAATCAAGAGTGCTTGCAATCAAGTGTTATGAGCTGTCGTAAACCGCAATCATGTGCGCGTCAAGGTCAACCTTGAGTGTCGCGACAGGAAAACCACTAATATGCGGCCTGAGCAGTTGTGTTCTGGCACATAGAGTATAAATTGTTATAGTGTATATATATATATGAAATAAACCATTACAGAATTAGGGGACCAATCAGAGCACAGCTGTTTAATGTAGCACAATAGTAAAGTCCCCACGCATGCGTGCCAGACCAGTAGCCGACGGGTGAATAGCGCACGAAGGTAGTCGACGGTCGCCGTATCTTTAATATAGTGATCAAGCATTTAAATATATTCCCCAATATTGATACATAATTTCCTAATTTTTTAAAGAGTCAAGTTTTGTATATTTTATAATTATTTTAGGAGTTTCGTTGTAGTTTGCAATAATTTTACTTTAAATTGATTTTCAGTGTCTTGATATCACAAAATGGTGTGAAAATTAGTAATTATTGTTTCTTGCTAAAATATGTTAATTGAGTTTTGCATTGTTAAGCCATTAAAACTAACTAGTAAACAATTTCTAAACAGTTAAATAACCAATTAAAACAATTAATTTACTAAGATATTTTTATATTTCAAAAGTGGACCATTTTGTTCTGCCCATATATTACAAAAGCCCTATTTTATGAAATGAAGTCAACCTCTCTTATACTGAATGGAAATATAAAACAAATAGACTTACTTCAAAATTATTCGTAACTAATGTGAGGGAGGGAATATACACTACTTACAATAAATGCACAAAGAACAAAAGTAGTGAAGGCCTTCATGATGGCGAATGAACGTTACGTAGGGAGCTGGAAATATGGGTCTAAACAGTCTAAACAGATCATGAACTTGTCAAGCAATCAGCTAGCCAGTTAAATAATACGAACACCTGTCAATTTGTAATGATCATTTAACATTCATTAGTTTCTCTGTCGTTTATGATTTGTAATGATCTCTTCTTAGAATCTCTTAATGCAAAACTGTATCACACAGTTTTTTAATTATTATGTTGAGCTATTTTAGCTCCAGCTTTTTGCTGGGAATAATTATTTCTACTTTTAAGTCAAAATGTATAAAAATTGCATTATTTGTCTAATTTTATGTTTACAAAATTTTTTTTAATTCGTACGAAGGTAGCCGACGGTCGCCAAAAGTACCCAAAGGGTAAGAGTGCATATATAAGAGGGAAAGGCCACCATCTTGGAAAAACAAGTGCATTTCATATAGTATAAAGAGGGAATTTGGAGGGAAATTTAGGGAGGGACAATTCCTACATGGTAACACTGCGGGCCGGCCGCCATCTTGGGTCACGTGACCTCTCTCGACCAATCAGATAAGTGAGGCTCTAACTGTCAGTTTCTGTCTACTTCGGACTGTGGAGGAAAGTTTCAACGTTCAAACCTCATTCGTTGAATAAAGTTCACGCACATATCTAGAGACCAAGTGAACTGGTGAGGAAAGATTGAATTAAAAGTAAAAGAAAAAAAAACAAACATCAATAAAAGCTTATTTCTATCTTAAAAGTTAGCAGCTCCAGATGTATAAAAAAAGAAAATCCAGCGATACAGAAATCATTCCTTTTTGGACTATTAAAATGCAGTAAGGTTGTGTAAATGTAGTAATGATATTAGAATCTTATATATACCTGATATTTGTTAATATTAATTTGATAGATCATATAATAATATACCATCATAGTGTGTTTTATTTACTAGTTATACAAAAAATTTAAATAGCTAATTTTTTCTAACTGCAATGTAGCGTAGAATTAGAAGATCTTTCGAAATAAACCATGATTGGAGGCTGTCACTATGTGACGAGATGAAATGTAATATTGTATATTTTTCAAAAAAAAAAAAAAATAAAAAAATAAATAAATAAATAATAAATAAATAAATAAATAAAAATAAAACAGTGATAACCAAATTATGATTTTAAGTTATATAATTTTATATTTCTAAAATTTTATAAATACCTAAAGAATTTATTGAAACAAAAATACGACAGACAAATATCAATAAAACCAAATAAATATTTTATTTGTGTCTATGTTAGTTTTTATTTATTAAAACACATGAATTCAAACCACGGGGTCAAATGGAAACATCTCCGCACTCAAAGTAGTTGTTTAATCCTGAAATAGAGTGGTAAAATATTAACCGGAGCGTTCACCTACTCTGACATGATGAATATTTGACAGAGCATCGGTTCAGACAAGCCAATATTTTATTGTCTGTTTATCCGAGGGATTTGGTTGTGGTCAGACTCAATCACGAGTTTGTAAATAAGCAGTTGCAGTTGAAAGTTCACTGTTTAAAAGTGTATGTATATTGGTAATCCCTAATTCATAAGGGAACTACTAAAATATAGTTAAACTGTACGTAGAGACTCACCAAAACAAAGTCAAACAACTTTTCGTGAAACTATAAAATTTTAATCTGAAGTGTTTTTGTATGTAACCTACATTAGTCTGGTATTGCCAAAATAATTTAAATAAGTTTTACGTTTTAGTTGGAGCAATTTATAAATAAAATAAATATTATTAGTTCAATATTAAGCCCGTGTGGAAAGTGGTGTCATAATATTGAGAGATTGGGCCGTGACAATAACTTTATGTAATCGTTAAAACTGTTCCTCTTCAATGTTGTTAAATGTCTAGTCCATGTGGAGAGTGACGTCTTCGTGTTGACAGGTTGGGCTGTGACAATAATGTGATGTAACCGTTAAAACAGTTCCTCTACAGTGGTGTTAAATGTCTAGTCTATGTGGAGAGTGACGTCATCGTGGTGACTGGTTGGGCCGTGACAATAACGTGATGTAACCGTTAAAACAGTTCCTTTGGAGTGTTGTTAAATCTCTAGTCCATGTGGAGAGTGACGTCTTCGTAGTGAAAGGTTGGGCCGTGACAATAACGTGATGTAACCGTTAAAATAGTTCCTCTGGAGTGTTGTTAAATCTCTAGCCCATGTGGAGAGTGACGTCTTCGTAGTGAAAGGTTGGGCCGTGACAATAACACAATGTATTCGTTTTTTTTCACAGTCATAAAATATTGCAAGTGGTTACAATTTGTAAAACTGTATAACAGCATTCATTTAGTTATAAAAAAAGAAAATTAATTAAAAAAATTACAAGTAAAGTTGTAATAGTGCATATATCATTTTATCACGTTAGTACAAGTGTTTCAAATGTTTTTATCTTACCCGAGTAAAACTGTGATTCAAGTGAAAAAAGGTTCATTTAGGGAATTCAGTTATTAAAAGATTATAATTTTCAGACATGTGAAATCTTTAGGAGCAATAATATTGTCTTGAAGAGATTGATTGTAAGTAGTAGACAAATGGGCATCCCAGCTAACATCCCATGGTGGAATGGAACAAGGATGAGGTCATTCGCATGTGGGTGGAGCCACGTGTGACGTAATGACGTCATGAGTCCGCGGCGTGGCCAGTATCATCATTATGACCCATGTCCAACTTCACATTTGTGGTTTGATTGACTGTTGTATGGCTTGAATCAATCGTTTTTTACACATATTATGTGTGATGTTTACAGAAAAGTAAACAATCTAACCCACAAAAAATTATTATGTCATCTTAGAATGCTTGATCGTGCTATAAGTCGATTGATTTTAGTAAAGCTATGCATACGAATGTAACACACAAACAAATATGGTCTTAGTAAAAGGAAGAGGACCAAAATAAATTATCTAAAAAGGTCAAATTTTAAATCACAATTTTCATGTATGTTGTATGAATAGTATAATATGTTGTATAATACACCTTTTAAGCTGTTTAGTATAGATCCCAAAGAGCGTATACCATTACAATTTCATACTAAAAAAAAGTAAAACAAACGTGCTTTTGTTTGATTTTAAATATAATTTTGTTTCAACAATTTAAACTGATACCTTTTTTATAACGTCTAAATAGTGTTAACTTTCAAGAAATATTAGTTTACTGTACAATAATTATTTTTCCTCTCTAAACACAAGAATTGTACAAAAGTCACAAAAATCAAGAAGAAAGTGATGGTGGTGTTGGTTGAAAAAGGAAAGACAGTTGTATCGAAAAAAATTTTCAAAATATTTGTTGCTCAATGAACACAGTAATTGGCATGTTTATTTAAGAATTAATGAAATAACATTTAAGTATTTATTGTGTTTAGTTTCTACATTAATTAAGACAAAGACATTGTTATGTGTAAATCGAAACCACCTCCTAAAAAACGATCATTCCAAAATTCACTACTGATATTACCAAAATAGGCCCAATGCAAAATTATACCTGATACACGTTTTGCTATCTACAAATTATTACAAAAATGTACTGAGGTAAGTTGGAAAAATAGTTCTTTGAATTATTTCAGGCGTAGGTCTGTAATCATTATGCCAAAGTCTAATACATTTTGAACGAGATACTAGGAATTAATTTCGTTGTTAGCATTCTGTTAAGTAATTTAATAGAAAATTTAATTTTAAAATTAGTATTTTTGTTTACAATAGTGTTTTTCTATTTACTTTATTTGAAAACTGTTTTCATACTAACTAACGATAGTTTGAAATATTATATAATGATTAAAAATAATATAATATTAAAAAAAGTAAAACAATGCAGTTCATATATCACAGCAAAAAAAATGCGAAAATATAATACATGTTCGTGCTGTAAGATTTTACATTATTTTAAATCAACGAATTCAGTCATATTATGCAACCTATCCTCGTAACAATACCAGACTCTACCAAGGACGGGTATGAAAGGAACCGTACCCAAGAGGAAAAACATTAAAAAAATCAGTTATGGCCAATTCAGTTAAACATTGAGATGTTTTATATTAAAACATCTAAAAAAAAAAAAAACAACACAAAAGATATTATACAATTTTACTTACCAAAATACGTTTGCAAAAGTAGTAAACAATAATTTAGGTCTAACCAAACCAAAATATAAAATATGGAAAAACAAACCAACAAGCTGTACTCACCCACTTCGCCGGTCATACTACAGAATTCAATTTAATTAGTTTAAAGACTTATTATAATTAAAAATAAGTAATAGTCCTAACAACTTCAAGAAAATCAAAAAAGAAAAAAATACTTAAAGTAAACCAAACTAAATAGTTTGTTTTTTTCGCAATTATTTAAATCTAATATCCAATTTAGAATAGCTGTTATGTGTAATTTACCACAGTAACTATACACATAGTTAACGTGTAATTTACTAATACTCTACTGAATTAGTATAAACTTTCAAGTTAATTGGACGTGCAGTTTTGGAGAAATAGTGATGAGTGGTTTATATATATATATATATAGACTCGTATGTATAGATAAATAAAAAAGCACTATTAAATATAAATAGTAGTACAAGTAAACGTCACACAACACAAATTTATTACAATATGTACAAATTACCAACACGTATTATAATTCAAAAACTATTTTTAAATATAATAAACATCTGAAACACCTAGAGAACAGGAAAACAAACAAGAAAAATAAAAATGACTAATTACTAAACGTATAAATAACAATTAAATAACAAAACTACGAATTAAATTAGAGACAGGTGACACTACGGGGCCTCGGGAACTAAAATACGGAGTTATTCAATTTGGAAAAATTAAAAAAATAATACAACAAATTTAAGTTAATAATTCCAACAATCCTGCTGGTTAGATAAGGTGCCTCCGAATAAGAAAAAAACTTCAAAATGGAACAAAGCCCCCGAGAATACTTTTAGATGAAAAACTGTAAAGTAAAAAAATTTTAAATAACAAAAATAAACACATTAAAATAAAACATATACAAACTCAAACTTTCCCCTCCGTCCCACCCTTCCCTTCTTCACTAAAATTAAAGTCCCAAAGTTTGAAAAATCTTTCACAGTACTAAAGCACAGACATAACACTGTCGGCGACGGGTGAAGAAAAACATGAGACGGGGTCATCTGCATGCAGACGTATTCTATCTAGGGTAACATATTCAAAATCGCATCGAGAAAGGGTGTTATAAGTAGCTGATCACTCTGGGCTGCAAAGAAAGGCCAGTAGTCGGTTTACCCCGATGGTCCTCCACTGCGTCCCTGCCAACATGAAGGTGCAAGACAATGCAGGAAATGATCCACCTCCTTTACCGGATCCTGGAGCCGAGGACAAAAGAACAACAGCCACACATAAAGAAGATCACAGACAAATATTAAAATGAAAACGAGAAGATGAAAATGCAAGACGGTAATGAACAAGAAAGTGACACAAAAACAAACACCTACATAGAGTAGGTAAAGGCTAGCCCAGAGACGACGGTAACTGTGCAAACGGCACACTAGAAACCGTTACTAAACGCTCTTTTATAGATACAATTTGTCTTGTAAACTATAATAGACAAACATTTTAAGAAAAATAGAATAGATTATTCTAATCAATTACTGTTATGATATCAACGTGGAGCGTAGTAACCGCAGGAAGACGGAGTAGTTGCCACCTGATTGATCAGTTCTCGTCCAACGTATGAGTAAAACATTGTATGTATCCTTTCACCAAGATAACAACTAGTTTTACACGTGCTTTATTTACAAATCTAGAATTTCAGGTAATGATTTAATCTTATCTAAAACAATATACAGCGTGAGCTTTTTGCTATAGTAATGCTATTACATAATATTCAATATAATCATCATTCCAGTCATAGTTATGAATCATATAATTCATAAATAGTTGATTAATTACAGCTGATAACATGGTAGCAGTCTGACGCGTGTTTATTCGCTCCGTATAATATTATGTATTTTGTGCGGTATTTTGTGAAGTGTATTTGTAAGACAGTGTAAACATAGTGAGTACTAGCTATTCATCTTAAATCTAATAATATTGCGTGTCTTATTACTATTTTCACCGCACAATATCAAGTATTTGTGACTGCGTAAGCAGGTTTAAGGTTAGGAGCGATACAGTACAGTAAGCGCCAGCCTGAAAGTAAACAATATGGGTAAACACAACACTCGTAATAACAGCTGTTCTAGTCAGGAAGTTCACACCATGTCAACAGATGAGAAGCTTATTTATTTGATTGATGAAGTGCGTCAAATTAAAGAGGGAAACAAAGAATGTTTAAGTGAAATAACTAAAATTAAAGAAGATATTGCAAACTTCAAGGATGACATGAGCAAGGCGCAAGACATGTGTTTTGACAAAATAAAAGATTGTGAAGAATCAGTAAAAACTAACTTCAGCAAAATTACTGAATGTGAAAATGTTGTTGATAACTTGAGGAGAGAGAACATTGCCCTAAAAAGTTCGATTGTTGAGTTGAAGAAGAGAATTGCTACTAGTGAACAGTACTCAAGAAGCAACTGTTTGGAGATTAGTGGTGTACCAGAATCGAAATCTGAGAACATAACCGAAATCCTGAAACGTGTGGCGAATGCTGTCAACTTCAAGCTTGAGGATGCTATGCTGGACACTGCCCACAGACTCTCTCAGAAACAGAACAATCAGGAAGCTCCGCGCGGCATTATTGCTAAGTTTTGCCGTCGGACTGACATGGAGGAGTTGCGACGTCGAGTCAGAGTGAAGAAGTCGATCAATGCTGCAGAGCTAGGGTACCGCAGTGAGAATAGAATCTTCGTCAATCTATCCTTGTCGAGAGAAACCCGTCAGCTGTGGGCTGAGGTGAGGAAGTTTAAGGATGCCAACGACTACAAATACGCCTGGATAACGTCTGCAGGGAAGATCTTCTTGCGGAAGGAGGAGGGCCGGGCGGCTGTTCTCATCTCGGACACTATGGACCTGGTTCAGCTCAATAAGAAGTTACATCCTCAGCAGTCTTCTACTTAAAATAATGCAACCACTGAAACGTATGTTAGTAGTATTGTTTGTTTATATTTTCATGTATGTGTATTTTTTTCAGTATTTATTCAGATTTATTTATTTGCACTCTACTGTTGTTCAGCTCTATATTAATCTATGTTCACTCAAAGAAATTAAACCTCTGATAGATAGGCCTAAGTCAGCTGATCTAGTATTGTATGTCTATTGCTGCATTCATGCATGTTTATTCATTATTCATATTTCGTTTGTCACTTTGTTTCATAATAATTAATTTGCCTGGTTATACATTAATGGTGGGGATGTTTGTTGTTATTTTTGATTAGTGGTTAATTCAGAAATTTATAATACAGTACTAAATTCGTTGAAGTATGAATAGTAATGCGCATAAAGGATATTGTCAAAATAAATTGATTCTTTATCAGAATGTGAGAGGTTTGAAAACTAAAACAAACATGATGTATGAAAACAGTTTAGTGACAGATTACGATATTGTGTGCCTTACCGAAACTTGGCTGGATGACACTGTTCATTCCTCAGAACTGTTTTGTGATAATTTCACTGTTTATCGACGGGACGGTGTAGGCAGGTGTCGTGGAGCGGGGGTTCTGGTGGCCGTCAGGAATTCCGACTGGCGGGCTGAACTCTTATCTCTCACGGAATGTGACCTAGATATGATCGGCATCAAACTGACTAACGCTAATGGTTTTAATTTTTATCTATTTACTGTCTATTTTTCACCAAGAACTAAAATTGAGGTTTATTTAAATTTCTTTCAATTATTTGATGTTCATCCTGAATTTAATAAGAATAAAGTTTGTATTGTTGGTGATTTTAATCTGCCACTGATATGTGATAGTAAATTTGATTTAGTTCAGGCCGGATCTGTATATAGAGAGCTCCAGTACTTTTTAACGTATAATGCATTCATATCATGTAATGATGTTCGTAATATTAACATGCGTACACTAGACTTAGTTCTCACTAATATTCCTGAGATGAAAGTTGAAGGCGAGACTGAAGCACTAGTTATGGTTGATAACCATCACCCTGTATTGTCTGTCATGTTTTATGTGGAACGTACTAAATTTAAAGTCGTCAACCAAAATGAGGAATCCTTTAATTTTCAGAGAGCTGACTTTTTAAATCTGTACCGTTCATTATCAAACACTTCGTGGGCCGCTGTCTTGTCATCAGATAATGTTGACGAGGCATTAAATGCATTTTATGACAATATGTATAGTATATTTAACGAAAATGTTCCCAAGAGAAGACTAATTAAACCTAAATATCCTATCTCATGAAAAATATAATTCTCATGAAATTATACATAAAATTAAGGAGAAAGAAAAATTACGAAAGAGATATAATAATACTAAAAACCAGGGGTTATTTATTAGATTTAAAGAGTGTAGGGCGAATGTTAAGAGGTTAATTAGAAGGGCTTATAATAACTACGTTATAAATACCGAAGACTTGCTAAAAAGAGAACCTAAGAAGTTTTGGAATTTCGTTAAGTCTAGGAAATGTAATAAATCAAGTACAGTTTCAGAATTTACTTTTAATGGACAAAAATTCAGTGATGGGCGATCGATTGCTTCGGCTTTTTCTGACTATTTTGGGTCGGTATATGAGAGGACAGGTCGGCTCGATGCCGCTGCTGCCTTGCGCTCCCCGGTTATGCTAGGCATACAGTGTCTTAGCATACCCACCATCACCAACCGTCATGTTGAGATGGCGATACGAAAGCTTCCGTCAAAACAGTCTTTTGGTCCTGATCATATACCAAATTATATTGTTAAAGGTTGCTCTGAATTACTTCTTGTACCATTTTGCCATATTTTTAATCTTTGTTTGCAAAAATCTACCTTTCCAAAATTATGGAAGGAAACTAAAATAACGCCTATCTTTAAGAAAGGAAACGAATCAGACATTAGAAACTATCGACCTGTCTCCATTTTAAGTACACCTGCGAAGGTTTTTGAAATCATTCTGTATGACACCATATTCCCTCACATTAAACCTTATATTTCTGAGAGCCAACAAGGGTTCATGCCTTCTCGCTCCATTTCAACTAATCTAGTTAATTTCGTTGATTTCACTTCTCGTGCCCTTGATTCAAGAGATCAAGTTGATGTAATTTACACTGATTTCACAAAGGCATTTGATAGTGTAAACCATCAAGTACTGTTATCAAAACTTAACTATTATGGTTTTTCTGACAACTTTATTCATTTTTTCTGTTCATACTTGGAGGACCGGCGGCAGTATGTGTCTTATCGGGGTTATAAGTCTGATTTATTTTCAGCTGGGTCTGGAGTTCCTCAGGGCAGTAATTTGGGCCCTCTGTTTTTCATTTTATTTATAAATGATTTAGCCCAACATATTACATCAAATGCTTTAATGTATGCTGATGACCTAAAAGTTTTTAAAATTATTAGACATGCATTTGACCACAATGACATTCAGCATGATTTAGATACTATTACACAATGGTGTCAAGATAATCTTTTAAATTTAAATATTGATAAATGTTGTGTTATGTCAATACATAGAAAGAAAACACCATATTTATTTCCTTACAAAATAAATGATTGTCTCTTACGTAGAGTGAACCAGTTTAATGATCTGGGAGTCCTAATAACAGATGACTTGAGTTTCTCAAACCATATGTTAAATGTGGTGAAGAAAGCTTACTGTTCATTGGGTTTTATTTCAAGGATTGGAAAAGAATTTAGAGACATTGAAACACTTAAAATTTTATTCAGATCTTTAGTTCGCTCCAGATTGGAGTTTGCATCTATAGTTTGGTCCCCATCAACTCAACTATATTGTGAAATGATTGAGAGAATTCAGAAGAAATTTTTGCGATTGTTGTATTTTAAGTATTTTGGTCAGTTAAATTATCCAATTTGGCATATTAGATATGAAGAAATGTTAAATTTATTTGATTTCGAAAGGTTGTCTAAGAGACGAAAATTAGCGCAACTTTTTTACCTGCATGGTGTTATGAGAGGTATTGTGGATGACCCAGCAACCTTAAGTAAGATAAACTGGTGTGTGCCGGCTTATGGTAGGCGCGCTGGCTATATGTTATACCCTGGTGGGGCTCGTACTGCCGCTCATGCTAACTCCTTTCTAAATTTTACAATCATATTGTTTAATTCCATAGCTGGTGGTGTAGATGTAGACATGTCACGGGCAGTATTCAGAGCAACATGTAAAGACTTTATACTTTGAAGGATTGCTGGAACAACTAGGTTTCTCAACCTAAATTAATTTAGTTATTCAAATTCATTTCTTGGATTGTTTTATTTTTTTTTATAGGGCCTACTTATTTTTTATTTTTATTAATGTATTCAAATAAGCATTGTTTGGAAGAGTAAAGAGTTTTTAATCCTTAAATTTTAAAAATTAAGTATTGTTATTTTTGTTTAGGCATGGAGGTCTTAATTATTAATATTTTTTTTTCATGCGGCCCCCATAATTGGGCCCTTGGTCTGTTGGGGTCGCAGTTGTTTTTCGCAGGTTTCAGTATTTCTGTTTTCTTTTGTTTGTTTTGGTTTTTGAATATATCTGTTTCATTACAAATTAATCTTATGTTTAATAATTTAGCTTATGTCTGGTTGTATTTAAACTGTATTTATATTATTGTATTGTAACCGAGAATGTATTATATAATTTGGAGTACTTTATTTAGGCGCATAAGTTATAATTGTGTCTCTTTAGTTATTTAAGTTTATTTTTTTATTTTTCATCAAATGTGCCTTTTTATTGTGATCAATAATTTTGCCTGTGAAACTAATCTGTACCTGTGAAAACAATAAATACATTTATTATTATTATTATTATTATTAATATAGTATTCCACTCTAATATCTGCTTTTACTCAGTTGTTTATATGTCAAACGCTGATTGACCACTAATTAATGGTGAATTTCCTGAACTGACCACATGTTTGTTAATTGGAGAGAACACTGCATGGTTCTCAACAGTCAATTGTGCTGTCTGACAACACAGGCGTGAACTTAACCTCCTCTCTCCTTTTGTACAATACAGTTAACGGTTACCACAAATTATTTTGTATTTCGCTAACAATATTACAAATGTTTCCATACATTAATCGTAATAGATAACTTAAGGGATCCTTAGTTTGTAATTTCCATCAGTCAGTGTAAATCTGGCAAGCCATAGATCAGTCTTTTCAATGAGTGTTTTGATTCTTATTTGATATTACCTTGCAGGTTTTGTGAAAAAAAAACTAAGATTAAATGATCACAAAGTAATTACTACTTTTTATCTTTATTACAATTTAATATTTAGGACTATATAAGATATTAAATATACAAATAATATTTTATTCTTAGCATTCCTTACTTTGCCAATTCTCACAGACTATTGATTTATATAGGAAGCTTGTATAGTCTGAGTAAGGGGAGACACAGTACAGCTAGGTAACAATACTGATAAATACTTCCAGTCCAGGCCAGGATTCGAACTACACTATGTATAACCCAGGCACAAAGTCCTTACGACCGATTCTTATTCATATTCAAAGTGTCGATTTCAAGTGGATAAATAACTTATTGTTTGTAATTATCTATTCAATTAGGTATATATATATGTATATATGAAAGACAAATAATTTTAAAACTGACATTATTTGATAACTAACAGAATACATAAACTGTACCGAAATTGTTACATATCTATTTTCCATTATAAATTCCTACCTTCAAATTAGGCAATAAATTATATATAACATTAAGTAAATTAAAATTACATCATAATTGGCTAGATATGATTACTGGCAGTTTTTACAACTTTCCTATTAGTTTCATTAGTAAGGTGGATAAAACAATGTGCACAGTATGCGAGTGTCTGACTAACGCTGAATTGAAACATATAAACAAAAAAATTTCAAGAATAATTAAAATAATTATAGTTTTAATCTTAGGGTTAAGTGGCCGGTGTCATAGCTAGAACGTATATTTTTTAAACCACGAAGAACTTGACGTAGTTATCATCACAAAATATAGAGTCTAGTTTTAGTTTTACTAAACCTTTACTATGTTCAATTCTCCATATTATGGAAATATATTGAGAAAAAAGTTATGTACCATTATTTTGAACTAGAGGTCTGTAAATATGCGCTAAAATTTGTTTAGTTCACAAAGGCTGTCATTAAAAAGTTCTTTACAACTGTTCTTCTTAGTCCTATGGGTGATAATTGTTTGTCTCTCAGACTGTTCGAAGTCAGTATTTGTCATAGACTATTATTTATATTGAAGTATCTGAATATATTTTAAGTAATATTTTAATATTTAATGGCAGCTTAATTATATTTAGTACTAGCAGAGTACCCATCCTTCATACAAGGTTTACGTTGATTTATATTGTGCATTCAGTAATACAAAGATGGATGATAAAAAGAAAGTTTTATAAAACAGACTTATAAACAATGTTTACAGCTTTTATTTCTCTTTGTATAAATTTGCAGGTTCCTTCCGTTTGAAACATGTGAGCGCAAAAGTGTGTTGTGGTTAGGATTGGTACGGTATTTATTTCAGACAGCTTATTAATGAAAATACTATAAGCAATTGTCATATTGGTATTGATACATTTTAAAGCTCCTGGTGCGGTGTCCTGATAAAATTTCAAAATAAATATAGGCCTGTGTGTTAACCAGGGACCCTAATAAGGTTCATGCAAAAGTTCAACTGAATGGGTCCATTAGTTTTTGCGTGATTGTGTAACACATACAAATACTATTAGATTTTTGTGTACTAGTAAGATTAAGACAATAAACGTTATACTTTAAATTTTAAAGGTTTTATTAAAAATAGAGAATGATAGCTCAAAGAATAAGAGTAATTTTTTCAAGGAAGGACAATCTAATAATAATTGTACAGACTGTAGAGGTTTAGGGATATTGTTTCAGTTTCTTAGACATGTCAAGAAAACTTTCCTGATAAAGATGGATTATTTCAAAGTCATAACTCTCTTTCACCATTGGTTGCTCCTCCTTTGTTTTCGCTCTTATCCCCCTCTCCAATCGGGTCTGTTTCAGCTTAGTGAAAAAATGGTTTAGCTCCCTGACTGTTTATGAGGTTTCAACAAGCTCTATAAAACATCAGGGCTAAGTATTTTATGTAGTGGATTTGAAATAGAAAATGGACGTATCACAACTACTAGGTAAGTTTTAAGTATTCTAAAAGAATTATCTGATAAAGTAAAAGAGAATTACAATAAATAGTTTAATGACAGAGAAATATCAAACAGTTTAGTTTTAAACAATATATTTTACTTTACATAAAATGACGCTTTGTCGAAGCCTTATATGAAATATCAATTAATTATCCACTTAAAGTTAAACTGGGACTCAAAGACCACAGTTGACTATCTTTCAAACCTGCATATAGCTGGGTAACTTTTCGGTTTATCGAATAAACCACAATTGTATCCACGGTAACTAGAATAATACGGTAGGGTTCACGCGCATGGTGCGCAGTAAATCTTGGTGTCAATGACGTCACACAGACATATCAGCTGGTTCATCGGTTAAACTGAATGTAGTAATAATCAGTAACTGCTTTTCTTAAATCACTGTTTTCATTAACCACAAACATAATACCCGTCAATAACTATTATTAATGTTATACAAATACTTTAAATGGTAATATTATTAATGAGTATATTATATTGATGTTTGTTTAACGGTTGGTTAATATTAAAAGGTGGCTCCATCGGCTTGTCCAATTAATCCAATTAAAGTATGGTCGTTTAGTTTTTATTTGGAAATGTATCAATAAATAACGACTGTCAAGTATTGGAACAGCTGTTTATATTGAGCATAATAAATATAATTAGTCTTGAATTATTACAGTTAAATTGATTTTTAAGTAAAAAAAACAGTTCTTTTGTCTGAAAATGTTCTATTTTTATTTAATTTGGCCAAATTTCAGTAATAATAATATAAAATAGTATTATTATAAGTATTTTTAGTGTTTTAGTAATAATTATCAACCGGTTAATGAAAACAGTGATTTAAGAAAAGCAGTTAATGATTATTACTACATTCAGTTTAACCGATGAACCAGCTGATACGTCTGTGTGACGTCATTGACACCAAGATTTACTGCGCACCATGCGCGTGAACCCTACCGTATTATTCTAGTTACCGTGATTGTATCCATCCGACCCAGTTATAGTTAGATAACTATTCGAGTTAATCAAATAAACCACAATCGAGTATCTATCCCACCTAGTTATAGTTGGGTAACTATTTGAGTTTATAGAGTTAATTGATGTCAGCTCTGTTTCAATCAATGTTTGTGGTAAACTGCTAATAGTGGATTGTTTCGACTGTTCAAAGGAGGAGGAATGATTGGAAATTGAACCTCTCTGAACATTAAAAATGTTAAGAAAACTGAGGAGCCTCTAACTACAGAAAAATAAATATACATATTTTTTAATTCTATGCTCAAACATAGGATTAATACAAAAAAGGAGTATGGGCTATGAGTGTCTATGTAGGGTCGAATAAATAAAAGATTTATGATATATCATAAATATAAGGCCTATTTTACTAATTCGTTACACTGGTGTCAACTTACTCATTTTATATATTACTTAGTATCCATGCAAACTTTTACAGTTTGTACTTTATCAAGAAAAAAACAACGTTCTTATCAGTATGTTAGTTTTTATATCGAAAGAAAATTAATACTCTCACACCTTAAAATTCCTCGCAATACCAAATTCATAAGTCCTCACTAACAAATTTATTTATATATCATTGATAAAAATACCTCGTGTCTCTTTAAACAAATAAATACTCAGAGTCAGTGATATCATTCATTGGACAAAGAGTCGGCACTGGTGGCGCAGTGCTGTAACTCAGCTACTTGGGGACAAAGTGTTTGGGAGATTGTAGGCCTCTCAATACTGACATGGCGTCCGCTTGGTGGTTGCTATCGGCGTGGACACTACTAGAGAAGTCTAGGGTGTCCATGTTGGGTGGTAATCATTGTGCGAATGTTGTGTGGGGGAAATAACTGAGTATCAGCCTTATCAATTAGCTGAAAATCAGACCAGCATTACGTGGTTCTGATTCCACGTAAATCAGTAGGTCCCTTAGTTGCCCTGGCTGTTGGGCTAATAATAAATTGCCCTTTCTGAGGAACAGTTGAACTCAGTTAGTAACCAGACTACACTCATCCACACTCATCCTACACTCATATAATCATTCATATTGGCCTTAAAATACGCACAACGTTGTGTCGGCGTCTCATATGTAAGAATGTAACTCAGCTACTTGGGAACAAAGTGTTTGGGAGATTGTAGGCGATAGGTTCCATGCTCGGTTCTCTTAATACCTACACGGCGTCCACATCAATATAGACACTACTAGAGAAGTCTGGAGTGTCCATGTTGAATGGTAGTCAAGGTTCGGGTGTTCTGTAGAGAAGAGAACTAAGTGTCAAACTTGTTAGTTAGCTGAAAATCAGACCAACACTACGTGGTTCGGATTCCACGTAAAGCTGTAGGTCCCATAGTTGCCCTGGCTATTGGGAAATAGCCTAAAGGGTATTAGCCTAAAGGGTAATAATTAGTCCTTTCTGAGCTAAGTTTAACTCAGATAGTAACAATGACTACACTCGTTCATCTACACTCATCACACTCATTCATGCCTCATATTCGCCCATATCTCTACGATCGGCATCTTAGAGATGAATAATGAATAATAATAATAATGAAGACTCCACTCACACCGTTAAGATGGTATTCGTGTTTTGT